>PVJN01045889.1:0-16678 GCA_004026805.1 Lasiurus borealis
CCCCCAGGCTGAGCTGATGGCACCCTCCCCTGGGCCCTCCCAGAGCATTTCCCATGATGCGTCTCAAAAGCTTATTTACGGGTCTGGCTTGGGCCTGGCTGAGCTCCTTGAGCACGGAGTCCTGCTTATTTATTTACAGTCCATAGAGGCTCAGAGAATGTGAGAAGGTGAGGGAGGGAGAGAAGAAGAAAGGAGGCAGGAAGAAAAAGAGAAGATAGGAAAGAAAGAATAAGTCAAACAAAGATATTAAAGGACAATTCATCCATCACCCATGCATCTACCCATCCATCCATGCATCCATCCGAAAGAGTATCTATGGCAATCCTATCAGGCTCCATTCTAGGCACTAAGGATTAAATTAGCAAGCTCAAGTGACCGGAGACTGACTCCCAGCATTTCCAGGTGACTTCGGTGTGTGCATATGTACATGTGTGTGTTCATGTGTGTGTAAACCCTTCTGTCGCCAAGGGCCTGCTGCTGGGGCACCTGTCTTCCCTGGGGCCTAGTGCTTTTAGCATCTGTCCCTGGATCCAGTTGCAGCCCGATATAAGGCTGTGAGCCACAACAAGGCAGGAACAATTCTCGTCAGCTGAAGCCAGAGCTGGCTGCAGGGCACACTCAGCTCTCTGACTGCCCGACTGCTCACGGACGCTGACCACCCAACTCTCAGCTTCCTGACAGAGGTGTTAATCTTGAGGGTCTGATATTCTCTCTGCCCACTGTGGTCCCAGCTCTCAGGTACCAGAATCCTAGGGGAATTTGAGGAGCTGTGGGGAGTGGGTGGAGGAGATGAACCAATTCCCAGAGCCCCTTCCTGTCCAAGAAGAGGAAGGTCCCTGCAGAGTCTGGGGAGTGTGGGACCTCGTGGAAGCCTGAGTCCTGAGTTGGGAAGGGAGGGTTTCTAAGCCTAGGGTTACTCTAGGTTAAGTGGGGAAGGGGTAGCTAGGACTCATGGTGGGGGATAGCGAATGGCTCTGCTCAGGACTCCCAAGATTTTTAGGGAGTAGAGGGAAACAGGGTGCCTATCTGGAAAATGAGGGGCTCTTCCCTGCATCTGTGAATTTCTGAAAAGGGGGTGATTATCGAGAAACAGGTCTTCGGAATGTGAAGTCTTCAGGGGTCACAGCCGGAGTTCTCTCAATCATCTCATGATCCTCACTCAAATGCATGCAGATGTGCCCATGTTTGTATCATTTTAGGGGGCTCATGAACGCTCTTGAAGCCCATCCATGGATCCTCATGATCTAGCCCAATCCTCTACGTTACAGAGGGGGAAACTGAGTCACAGAACTAGAGAGTAACTTGCTCACAGTTACAGAGAGAGTTAGAGACACCGATTAGTTGACAAGCCACCCAGCTCGGTGCCCACTGACCTAGATGGGAGTGGGTGTGGGGATATAGTTGGAGAAAGATTGTTTTTCTAAAGGAAGGAATATAAGAAAATCCAGAAGAAAAGCAGAGGAGCACAGAGGTGTGTAATCTGTCAGGGGTTCAAAGGATCTGCCTTTTCTTCTGGGGGGCAAGTTTGGGGATTTGGACTTGAGGCCTGCAGGAGTTTGGAGAGGTTCTAGACCTCATTTTATTTGCAAATTTCCTAGAAAGTGTCATGAGATACAAATAGGGGGGTGGAGGATGGTGGAGGAGGAGAAAGAGAAAGGTGAGAAAGAAGAGAGCACCATGAGGTACTAGACTTATTGGGGTGATCACTTCGTATATCTCATCTCTATGTCACACACTTAAAACTAATATAATTGTGTCAACTGTAATTTTAAAATAAAAACATCATTAAAATAAAAGGGAGCATCATGAAAGTCAGTTTTGGGGTAAGGATAGAGGAGGGGGTGACCAGCCTATGCCCTCAAGTCTTAGGGACAAGTACTAGGGAAAGGATGGGAGGGCCAGCCTTGCAGACCCGTGTCACCCCTGCCTATCCACCTATACCCCTTCTCCCCCTGATGTAAACCTCCAACTTCTTTTGGCTGCTGATCAGAGCTCACCTACATCAGCGGATGAAAATAGTTTGAGACCCACACCTCCCCACCCTTGATGTCCCAGAGTTGACCCCCTAGAGGGAAAGTGCTTCTCTAGCTGCATGGGAAGAATTGAGCATCTCCCTCACACTCCCTGGACCTCAGCCTCCTCCTCTGTATGTAGAGACCCCAAAGGCCCACCCAGCTCAGACATCCCTTGCTTGAGACCTTGGAGTGGGCTGGAGTTGAGTGGGCCAACGACTTGAAGGAGACTTAGAAGGACAATGGAGGTGGCCTGGCCAATTTGTGGATCATCTCATCTACAGGATGATCCCCAAGGAGCAGAAGCCAGTGATGGACACCATGGGGGACCAAGCTGGACAAGGTAAGGTGGACCCAGCTTGTGTGCATTCCTCAGACCCCATCCCTTGGTCCCAGATGGCAGCCACTCAGGCCTGCTGGCCCCAGACCTACAAAAACAGGTGTGAGTTCCAGGCCAGCCCCAAGGGAGTGCCTGTGGAATCTGCCACCTGGGCTGGAAGCTCTCCAAAGCATTGGGAAGGGCGTTGCCCTGCTGTCCTCACATCCAGAAGCTGGACTTGCATGCCCTAGACCAAGCCTTGCCCCAGCTACGTCCTTGCCTCAGTCTCAAATGGAATTTGGTGGGCTCTGATCCCAGATCTAGCCTTAACTGCAGCACCAAGCTCCCCACGTTTGTCCTTGCTTGGTGAAACTGCGTTGGACTCAAACCATTTCACTTAAAAACCGACTCATCTAATGAATAAATCATCTAAAATAATGTTTACCAACTTTATAATACCTCTCAGAACTCTTGGTATAATTTTAGAGTCTATTTACTTGGTCTATTTTAGAGCATTTCAAGAATTTTATAAACAAATTCAGCTAAGTCAGGCCTCTTAAACTTTCATGTTAATCACAGTAGCATGGTGTTGGTTAAAACGCAGATTGCCAGTATCCACCCCAGGGATTCTGACTCAGTGGACCTGGGGAGGGAGCCATGCATTGCCTTTTAGACAAGCACCTGGATTATTCCGACACAGATTGGCAGAGAGCAGAGCTCTGATAAACCCTAGCCTAAGACCATTGCTAGGTTTTGCCTCCTAGGAAGTACTTAATCATATGTGAGTTGTCCTTTTAATCTGTTTTGTGTGTCCTTGCCTCCTTTTATGGGAGTCAAGTTTTTTCTTTTATTCCATGATTTCATGTGCTGAACCACACAAACTTTGTGAAGTGTTAGTTGGTGCTCTAACCAGGAGGATAGGGCCATGCATTCTCTCTTCTCATGTCTAAGCAATTAATTTGGCCCCAAAATATTGGCACACATCATTTATGCCAGCTTAGAAATATGTAAAATGTTGACTATTGCTAGGTTATTATTTAAAGACAATTTTGAAACTAAAGAAAAATATAAAGTAAAAAAAAACAAAACACAACCACCTCGTGGTTTTGCTTCCAAAGGACAGACACCCAATGCAGAGTAAGAATAATAAAATGCCATTGCTGTTTGGTTACCATGTGTCAGATACTGTGCTAAGAGCTTTGATGCTTTATGTTACATAACCTCCACAACAACTCCGTCAACTAGACATTAGTATCACCATTTAGCAGATGAGAAACTGAGGCCCAGAGGAGCTAGGTGGTCACACATTTTAGTAGGTGACATAACCAAGATTTCACTCCAAATCTGCTTCTTTACTATATAGTTATACAAGTAACACATCTATACAATGAGTGGCCAGATTATTATGATCTCTGAATGCTTAATAATCTGGCCACTCAGTCTGTGTGTGTGTGTGTGTGTGTGTGTGTGTGTGTGTGTGTGTAGGCCCGGTGCATGAATTTGTGCATGGGTGGGGTCCGGCCAGCCTAGCCAGGGGTAGGGGACATGGGCAGTTGGCCAACCTGCCTGCTGGCCAAATTCCTGGTTGAGGGAACAATTTGCATATTAACCTTTTATTATATAGGATACACATTGAGTGGCCAGATTGTTATGCGTTCAGAGATCATAATAATCTGGCCACTCAGTGTATATATAGAAGCCTAAGTGACCAGCCAACTGGCCGACTGGCTTGTAGCTATAATACACAATGACCACGAGGGAGCAGACACTCTGACCGGTTGCTACAATGCGCACTGATCACCCGGGGACAGATGCTCAACATGGGAGATGCTGAGCTGCGGTGACTTGGCAGCTGCAGTTCTTGGGTGATACACCTGGAACCAGAGAGGAGGGAGACCAGACTATGTCACCTGAGAACCGTCCTCTCGCAATCTGGGACCTCTCAGGAATGTTGGGGAGCTGGTTTTGGCCTGATCCCCGCAGGCCAGGCCAAGGGACCCCACTGGTGCACAAATCCATGCACCGGGCCTTTAGTGGGCTAAAGACTACTAGTACTGGGCCTCTAATATTTATATAAATGCAAATACATACACGTGGGCCTCACTTTAGAAAATATTCAGACAAAATAGACATGAAGGACTTTGAAAGAGTAAGTTCCTTCTAGTAGAACCATCTGGAGATAACAATGTTCTAATATTTGTGTCAATCCTTTTTCTGTTCATATATAAACATCCTATCTAATAAAAGAATAATATGCAAATTGACTGTCACTCCAACACACAAGATGGCTTCCCCCATGTGGTCAAAGATGATTGCCCCCATGTGAACACAAGATGGCTGCCACAGGATGGCCAGCAGGAGAGGGCAGATGGGAGGCACCAGGCCAGCAAGGGAGGGCAGTTGGGGGTGGGGGGAGCAATCAAGCCTACAGGGAAGGGCAGTTAGGAGTGACCAGGCTGGTAGAGGAGGGAAATTGTAGGCGATCAAGCCTGCAGGGGAGGGCAGTTAGGGATAACCAGGCTGGCAGAAGAGAGAAGCTGGGGATGACCAGGCCTGCAGGGAAAGGCAGTTGGGGGGCCCCAGGCCTGCATGGGAGAGCAATTGGGAGGGACCAGGCCTACCAGGGAGGGCAGTTAGGGGTGACCAGGCCTGCAAGGGAGGGCAGTTAGGGGCAAACAAGCTGGCAGAGGAGCAGTTAGGCATCAATCACACTGGCAGGGGAGTGGTTAGGGGGTGATCAGGGGAGTGGTTAGGGGGTGATCAGGCTGGCAGGCAGAAGCAGATAGGGGCAATCAGGAAGGCAGGCAGGCGAGCAGTTAAAAGCCAGCAGTCCTGGATTGTGAGAGGGTTGTCAGACTTCCCAGGCCTAAACGGGCAATCTGACATCCCTTGAGGGGAGTCAGACTGGAGAGGGTGCAGGCTGGGCTGAGGGACACACACTCCCATGCACGAATTTCATGCACTGGCCCTCTAATATGTATATAAATGCAAATACACACGTGGGAGCTAAAGACTACTAGTACACACTGTGTTCTTCAACTTAAAGTTCTTTTCACTTAGCAGCATACCTCAGACTCCTTTCCATCCTCACCACCTCACCACTACTTCTCCAGCATATCATATGTTATATATATTTATACTCATACAAACCTTCAAATGGTGTCATGAAGGCTCATCTCAGGGTGGGTGGGCCTTTAGGAGCAGAGGCTGAGGATTCTTGAGCAAGTGGCTTAATGAGGTTGCATTCTCAGGAGAAGGGAAGTGAAGTAGTACAGGGCAGGGGAAGCTGCTGAGCAAGGATGCGGGCTCAGCTATAGCCCAGATTCAGTCTGACCCTAGAGGTGCCACAGAATTCATCCCATCTTCAGCAAGGACCATGACCCCTTCTGTTCACCTGGGCAATTAATTCCCTGTAGAAGGTGGCAGTTGTGGGTCGTCAACCACTGATAAAGGGCACTTTGGCAGCATCCACTACAGACTGATCCCAGGTTTCCTAATTTGAAGCCTCCCTGTAATAACATTCTTGTATTTATATCTTCAGGCATGTTTATTCAATTTTTCTCCCCAAAAAATGAATGCCAGAATTGCTTAGTCAAATAGGTTTTGTCTATAGCTTTTTTCAAAAAAATATTAAGCTCTGTTCATCTGGATAATATTTGAGACTATAATGCCAGGACACTTTTTCTTACGTATTTGTTTTTTATATTTTTGTTTCTTTTTTTTTTAGTTTTATAAAGTGTGCAGTACATTTACTTATTTTAAAAAAAATAACAGTTCAAACAATTACCATTTCTAGCCCTCCTTCTTCCTTTGTCCCATAAGTCATCACTGCTAACATTTGGCATGGTTTTCAAAGCATATATGAACATATATTTATTTTTGTAAATATACAAGTGGGACCTGAGACTATAGATTCTTCTGAAATGTACTTTGCCCCTTCTAACTTACAGCAGATTTCTTTATGCCCCTAACATGTAGAAGGTGCTCTCTCTATATCTGCTGAAAGAAGGGAAAAAATCACCCTCCTTTTTAAAAAGACTCTGTAGGAAGGAGTCCATTGAATGGAAGGAGTCACAGCCCCTGAATGGCCTCAGTGCTGCCTGATGACCACGTCTATCTCCCCGGCCCGCTCACTCACCCACTACTCAGATAACTTTGGCCCCTTCTCTCCTCAAACCTCCAATCCATTCTCCCATCTTCATTCTCAGTCAATGCCTTCTTATTTCATTGAGAAAAGTGAAGTCACCAGAAGAGAACAGCTGCAAGCTGCCTCCTCCACATCTGTCCATTGCTTGGCCTATGTCCACGTTCTCAGTTTTTCTCCCTCATGTGGTAGATGAACTCTCCTTGCCAGTCTGAAGCCAAACTTTCTAGTTGGGCACCAGATGCCCTCCCCTCCTTCTCTCTTACTCAAGGACAGATATTCCTTCAGTAATTCTCCACTCTATTGCACTGTCAAATTTTCCCATCAGCTAACAACATGCTATTATTTCTCCTTCTTTAGAAACAAACAAATAAGCAACCCCTCTTGATTGCACAGCTGCCTCCAGCCATGGTCTAGAGCAGCAGTTGCCAACCGGTGGTCCATGAGGTCGGAAAGGTTGGCAACCGCTGGTCTAGAGCACAGCTCCTCAAAGCAGTTGTCTCTATTTTCTTCCCCTTCTCCTCTTCTGACATTTTACCAAGCCAATTTCCAAACACACAAGTAGAGTGTAAATCCCCATGGCCCTCCTTTCATTCCTGGAATCCAAAGCAAATCCCAAAGAGTATGTCATTTCATGCTCTCAATACTTCTGAATGCACAAAAAATCATAAAAGGACTTTTCTTTACACACCAAAGTTATCAGCACAAAGAACAAAATTAGCAATACTGTCTAATAACCAGTCCCACAGTCAACTTTCTCCAATCTTCTACTTTGTCATAATGAGGATTCAAATAAGGGCCATTGTTTCTATTTGGTTGCTATGTCCCTTAAATCTCCTTTCATCTAAAACAACCCCCACTTATTTTTCCCACGTCACTCACGCTTTTGAAGAGACCAGGCCAGTTGCCCTGTAGAATGTTCCACATCCTAGATTTGGCTCAATGCTTCCTCAGTGTTGTGGCCCAATGGTTCCTCTGTCCATTTTCTCTTGAACCCTTTCCAATAAGGCTTTGACACCCAATACTCCCCAGCAACTGCTTCTGTGAGGATCACCAATAGTAACCACACATTACTCAATAATCATAGTCAATTCAGCCCTCATCTTACTTGACACATCAGCAGCATCTGACTGTTGATCAGCCCAGCTTCATTGAAATGCTTTAATCATTTGGTTTCCAGGGCACCATGCTCTAGATTTCCTCCCGCCTCGATGGGTGCTCCTCCCGGACTCCAGGGCTCTGTCATCCCTCAGTCTAAATGCTGGAGCCCCAGGCTATAAACTGGCTAGTGTCCCAACTATAAGAGAAGAAATAAGTGTGAAATTGTTCACTGAAAGCATTACACTTTATTTCTTTTCTTATGCCCCAATCTTTATCTCAGGTCAGTTACCTCCCATGAACTCGGATCTCTCCATCTGGGTACATACAAGTCTCTTTAAACCTTATATGCCCAATTTTGAAAAAAATTAGGGGGCCTTAAATATGGAGTAAGCATTATATAAGACAGAAATTTGCTCACTTGGAAAGGTGGAGATCTTAAACTGAATTCCTAACTCTCCCCACGATTTCTCCGGCTCCAAACCTTCCACATCTCAGAGAGTGGCCACTCCAGCCTTCCAGTGACTCAGGCCAGAAAGCCTACCATCACCCTCCACTCTACCCTCTCTCCTTCATGTCCTTTACCCAGGAATTACCTTTAAAGATATCTAGGACCTGACCATTTCTCACTACCTCCACTGCCAAGAGCTGCACAGGAAATCCATGGAATACGTAAATAAAAATGGCCAAAGGACATCTGAAACGATGCTCATTTTACTGTCAGACACATGCAAATTAAACTCTGAGGTGTCATCTCTGCCCACCAGGTGGACAGAGTCCACTGAATGATGGCACTCAGTGTTGGCAAGTGTGGGGAGAAATCGGCATTCTCATACACCATTGACAGTGCCATGAGATCTCCTTAGAAGTGTCTCTGAGTGGCCTGGCCTCTCCCTGCAGTCCCTTTGCTGGACCTGGGCAAGAAGCTGAGCGTGCCCCAGGACGTAATGATGGAAGAGCTATCGCTACGCAACAACCGAGGATCCCTCCTCTTCCAGAAGAGACAGCGCCGTGTGCAGAAATTCACCTTTGAGCTTGCTGCCAGCCAGCGGGAGGTAAGACAGAGGGGAAACAAAGGCCCAGAGGCCAGTGGTTTGCCTAAAACCAAATAGCCAGGTGAGGACCTCTGGCACCTGGGAAGTCCCTTGAGCTCCAGCTAGAGAAGGCTGTAACGTTCCCACCAGACTGACCCCCTGCCTTGCTGTGTGAGCCTAGAAGTTTTACATTTTCAATGCACATCTCCCTCCCCAAAGAGAAAATATAACATGGAGTGGGCAGGGGGAGCTGCAGAGTGAAGGGGCTCCAGCTCCTACAAATAGTGCTGACACATAGTCATGTGTGCTGGGCTGAGTTTGCAGCAAGCTAGATTTAGAGCTGACCTGATCTAAGATGGAAAACACAGATTGCCTCTTTCTCTGCTTCCCCCTGGAAGAAGAACAAGACCGTGGACCAGGCAGCTGGTAGAAAAAGGAGGCAACGATGCTTATCCTCAAGCTTCAAAAAGGCAGCAGGCAGTTTCGGCCACCCTAATGAACGCAGGGGCATCTCCTCCGTGCTCCACCCAATTTCTGGATGAGACAGAGGCAACTGAGGAGTTTTATGGCAGAATAACAAAGATAACACTTACCTTTGCTATGTATCTAAGACACAGCTAGCTGAGCACTTAAATGTTATCAGCTCATTTATCGCTCAAAAAGTGAGATTATCATCATTATCTCCATTTCCCAGAAAGGGAAACTGAGGTTCAGAGAGGTTAATTGTCCAAGGTTAATATTATAGTAGCAACTATATACAAAGCATCTCTCTGTCCTGGGCACTGGGATTAGGGCACTGCACAATTCACTCATTACTGCCCCCCTCCCCAATATCTCCAGGAGGTGGGTGCGAGGATTATGTGCCCCCCTTGTTTGTGGAGGGTGATCCCTGGCCTCTTGCCCATCCCTCACTCCCACTCCCCAACAGTGGCTGGAAGAGCACCTAGGGACAGTGACTTGGAACAGTGAAACCAGGGACAGTGTGCGTGGAGAGAGACCCAACAGCAGGAGACACTGGTTGATGGGGTCTGGCAATATCAAGGCTATCCATTGCCCAGGTTGCCATCAGCCCAGAGTTGCAGAACTGCCGCTCAGAGCTCCACATCTTCCCAGCTGGGGACCCTGAGGATGCCCAGCCTGAAGCTTCCCGGGTAGAGCGCACCCCTAGCCCCAGCGCCCTGGCACCAGGTAAGTGGCCTCCCCAATCTGGACCAAAGAGGAAGGGTGGGGTATGGGGCAAGAAGAGAACCCAGAGCATCTAGTCCAATCCACCTCCTTCCCTATCCAAACACACACAACCCTCCATAGACCTAACCCAAGAAGGGCCGCAACGCATCCCAGATCACACAGCAAGTCAAGATTAGAAGTTGAACCTCAACTGGTAATTCCCCTACTCCAATCCTCCTTGTTTTCAAGGATGGGGAGGGTTATCTTTTGAGGAAACAACTTTTGGCATCACTCTCCCTACCACACCCCCACACACACTCCCCCCTTTCCCAGCTTCAGTCTTCCATCCCCCGACCCCGAGGTGGGTGTGGGTGTGGGGCCCAGGGAGAAAGGAACCCACATGCCCTGCTCTCCTCCAGGCTATGCCGAGCCACTCAAGAGCATCCCGCCAGAGAAGTTCAACCACACGGTTATCCCCAAGGGCTACCACTGCCCATGGCAGGAGTTTGTCAGCTACCGGGACTACCAGAGCGATGGCCGAAGTCACACTCCCAGCCCTGCGCAGTATCGGAATTTCAACAAGTAAGGCAGGGTGGGCAGTTTGGGGAGAGCGCGGGAGGGTGCACAGGTGCCAGTCATACTCACAGCAGTAGCTGAATTTCCTGAGCACTTTCTACATGCCAGGCTGTATCTGAACACGTCATAAACATTCATTGAGTGCTTGCTAGAACTTAATAGAACTCTTGCCTCAGCACCTAGTAGGTCCTCAATAAATGTACAGGGAATGTGCCACACATCTCATTGGATCCTCCCACAACAGGGTGCGGCGGGTGCTAGTTTTCCCTATTCTCTCTGTGAAGAGACCTGCTCAGAAATATCAGCAACCTGCCCAAAGTCCCAAAACAAGGATGCACAGGGCAGGGCTGGGCTCCAAGTCTGGGTTGTCTGACTCCAGAGCTTGGTTTCTTGCTGTGTGCCACCTTTTTAATGCGTCCTTCCTGGGTGGGACCCCCAGATCTCACCAGTCCTACATCGCTCAGCCTGTGCCTCATTTTCATCAATACCCAAGATTGGCTTTGAGGCTGCACCAAAGAAGGGAGTAGCAGTGAGACGTGGGACACTAGAGATGAGGGTCACAGAGGAGTGGTTTGTACTGTTTACAGCATGGGGCCTCAACCTGGGCTTAAATGCAGACTGCTTACCTGGCTGTGTGACCTTGGGAAAGTGACTTAACCTCTCTGAGCCTCCATTTCCCTATCTGTAAAATGAGACTACTATTTTACCTACTTCTTAAGATTGTTGTGAGGATAGTGTAAGAAGCCATAGGCAATGTTTCTGGCAAGTAATAAGCTCTCAATAAACAAGAGCTGCTATTATTATCATTATTATTTACAGGTTGAAATGATAGTTGGAAAAGCTATGGGGAATAAAAAGATATATTTAACATTCTGCCCGAAGGGCTCAGAAACAAATCATAGGGGTCAAGACAGGAGCTTGGCACCGGAGGAAGACCTTGGGCTAGGGGATGGATTTCAATTGCAATTGGCTTCCTCAGACCGATGCTATTTCTGAAAAAATGCTCCTCTGGCTTGGACCACAGTAAGTGTGAAAGTGGAGGGTCCGTAGAGAGGAGGCCCCAGTCCAGCTCTTCTGGCATCTGCTCAGACCACACGTGGAGACTATGTCTGTCTGACAAAAATCGATGGGTGGCGCCAGGGCTGGAGACCAGGCCTCTGAGGAAGAGCTGAAGGGACTGGGAGGGATGAGCTTTGAGAGGAGACTGCTGAGGTGGCATGTGACTGCCCTCCAAGTCAGGCAGGGCCTTGATGGAAAGAATTATACCCACCGATGCTGTGTGAGCCACAAGCCATTGGCAGATGTTCTGGGGTCTCTCGCCAGCCAGGCCTGGGCTCTCTCACCTCCTGGGGCCCTCGTTCCCAGCCTGCCCAGCTATTTAAAACCCTCAGCAGACATTCAGTCCTGACAGCCAGCTTCCAGGCTGGCCGGCTCAGGTTGCAGCCCCATCCATCTAAACCTCAGGCATGAAAGACAGGCCCATTCTCACCAGCAGAAGGATCTTAGGGAGCCCTGAACCCAGATCCTTCTGGGACAGAAGGACCAACTGAGGAAGACTGCAGAGGAACAGCAGTGTTGGTGGCCAAGCTGTGCCCAGGAAGAGCCAGGTCTCTGGGCTCCTAGTCAAGGGCCCAATTGTGAGGCTTGCATTGGCTTGGAAACATCCCAGCCCGTCCCCCAAGGGGCCTGGCTGTTGCTGCCACAGCTGGGGTAGTCTAAGCAGAAACCCTGTCTCGGCTGGAACCCAGGCCCTAGCCCAAGTTTTGCCTTTCCACCCAGGAGCAAGCACTCTGCTCTTCCCATTGGGCCTAGCCTGTGGAGAAAACAGCACATGATCAATGTTTTTTATTTCTCTTAAAATTAAAGAATAGTTTTCAAGTCACATACTTAACGTTCTCTTAAAAACTAATTATGCAACTACAAAAGAAGGGTTCCTTTGTTCACTGTCCTCGATCCCAGTTTCCTTTCCAAAGGTAACACTGTTGTCAGGTTGGTGTGTAAGTTTTCAGAACATTTTCTAAGGGCAGCCACATACCTATAGGGGATATAGCATTGTTTTGTGTGTATACATGTGTTTTAATACCTTGCATTTCCTTTTGTTTTCATTCAACATTATGCTTTTAAAATCTACCCTACTTTATATTGATCTTTTCTTTCCTTTTGAGCTACTACAGAATATTCTATCATGTGACTACATTACCTCTGCTGTGTCTGTTCCTCTGCCAATGGACCCTGGGTTGTTTATGGCTTGTCAATAATCCCTGCTCATATCTGCTTCCTTGTGCATGTGCTTTCCAAAGCCATATGATTACAGGTAGAGCTGCTGGTGGCAGAATTTGCATATTTCCAGATTAAATGATTTTGCTAAACTACCCTCCAGGGGAGCAGCACCAGTGTTCCCTCCAAACAGTAGTATATGAGTGAAGCTCTTCCCCATTATCCAATTATTTCTTCTTACCAGTCTTACGGTTAGAAACACAGGTCTGTTGTAATCTCTACTTTCCTGATTCTCAATGCTCTTTCTCGTCCTCCCCTTTTACTTCAGTGTGTGGCATGTTTCTCTGAGGGGAGAGGAAAAGACAAAGGAAACACGCTGTTCCAACTCTGCTGCCTTCTGGAGCTTGCTTATGCGGTACCTAGAGTTCTGCTTAGGACAGAACTCTGAAACTCTGAAAACCTGACTCCAATTTCTAAGTAACAAGCCATCCCAACTAGCGGCAGAGCTAAAGAAACCTGTTAAAGGTAGTGTAAAACCTTGCTGTACAGAAGGGGAAACTGAGTTCTGGAGAGAGGCAGGGAGAGGCCCCACATAGACCTGCATGTCAGTGTGCTGCCATCTTGTTCCTTCCCAGCCCACCTCTCCTGCTGCTCTTCTTCTCCTAGGACCCCGGTGCCCTTCGGAGGACCCCTGGTGGGGGAGACCATGTCCAGGGCAGGCACCCCCTTCCTCCCAGAGCTCACCAGTGGCTTGGAACTCCTCCGCCTCAGACCCAACTTCAACAGAGTGGCCCAGGGCTGGGTCCGCAACCTTCCAGAGTCTGAGGACCTGTAACCCCAGCCTTCAGTCCCTGGTCTCAGAGTTTGGGGAATACCAGGAGCCAAGATTTGTTGACTGCACTTCATAGTTTACAAAGGGCCTTCACACACAAACCCTATTGCAAATGGCCTCAAAGGTCACAAAGTTTGGTAGTCCACAAATACGGGGTTTAGAAAGTTTTTCCTTTTACTGAGATGCAGTTAGTCTTCATTCATGCTCTAACATTTACTAAGCACTTACTATGTGCTAGACCTTGTGACAGCTCCATGCAGAGGAGTCCGGTCCCTGACCTAGAGTAGGAAAAGGTATTAGGGAAGACAGATTTGTAAAGCAGTAAATTATCTTAATTTTGCCTAAAGAACCTGAGGAACAAAACGTAGTGAGGCAGGGGAGAGCATCTCGAACCCTGGGTGTGTGTGTGGGGAAGAGATCTATTACAGGACACTTCCCAGGGGATCGGAACAGGACTTCAAAGGGAGGAGTAAGAGTCGATGAAGGGAAGAGGGTGTGACTCCAGGGAAGACACTGTAGGCCAGTAGACCAGTAAAAGCTGGAAGAGTGGAGAAGTGCCATAGGACAGGGCGTTCCAGAGAAGGAAGAGGGCTATGTTTGAGCAGTCAGTGACTCTTTAGAACAGCGGTTGCCAACTGGTGGTTCTTGAACCACTGGTGGTCCATGAGGTTCAAAAGGGTTGGTGACTGCTCGTTTAAGGAAACATTTTGAGTAGCATTGCCAACTGGTGGTCCATGGACCACTGGTGGTCCGTGAGATCCAAAAGGTTGGTGACTGCTGCCTTAGAAGGCCAGGTTGGGGTAAGCTGCACTAAGAAAATGGGTAAGTTTCTTAAGCAGGGGAGTCAGGGGTCTCAGTGTTTGCTATGTGGGCACAGGTTGGAGTCAGGAATTCTTCCAGGAACAAGGCCTCAACTAGGGAGGTGACCATGGGGATGGAAAGAAGGGACGCCTCTCTGGGCACCTTGCAGGACAGGTGCAAAGTGGAGTACCTATGAAGATTCCTTCTGCTCACCGCTCTGAGCAGGCCTTAGGTAGATCTTGCTTAGTTTCCAATAGGAGTCATTCAGGGCTCTACTCTGGATCATTAGGAAGAGGAGAGAAAGGAATGCCTTAGTTCAAGTGGTGTTGATGATGTGGTGATGATGATGGCGGCTTTTTTTTGGGTGCTGCAGTGCTTCAGCTGCTAGGAGGTTCTCTACACAACCAATTTCTAAAAAAAAAAAAGTATTGTCCCATTTTACACATGTGAATGTCCAGGCTCAAAAGGAGAAAGGGGCTTGTCCGGGGACAGAGCCACAATGGATACTGACCTATTCCAGTGGATATCTTTTTGCACTGGGTGGCCAACCCATTGCCTGCTCACTCTGGAATCACCTCATAATAGTGCCCTGCCTTAGAGTTTAGAGGTTAAGAGTGCAGGCTGCGAAGTCAGACTGAATGGGATGGTACTAATTGCCACTTCCAGCCATTTCTGCAGGCCTCCGTTTCTCACCTGTAAGATGAGGACAAGAATAGTAGCTCCTGTAAGGGGTTGCTGCGAGCACAATGATGGACACATACATAATGATCATTAGACTTCATATAACTACTGCTCTTAACTGAAAAGATGATCTTGCAGTGGATGCTGTTTGAGAAGTGGGCCCAGGATGAGACTGGAGATCAGTAGAGCTGAAGCCTAAAGGGAAGAAAGCCTCTGATCACTGCAGGGCTCCCTTGGCCCATGAATCACCTCTTCCCCTTGCTTCCATCGCCACTCCCTGGCCCCATTTCTCTTGAGGAGACGAGAAGGCCAGGAATCCATCTGGTTCCCAAGGCATGTGGGATAGCGGTTGCCTTTTCCTTTTGCTCTGGACTTCCCCTGTGTCCCACAAAGTCTCAAGGGGCAGCAGCCTGACTCTTAGAATTGCTTGCAATCAATGTGCCTTGAATTTGGGGACTGCTGTTTAAAGCCATGCTTCCATGAGCTGAAAAGGAACCACTAAAGTGTCCTAAACAAACAAGAGGATTAGGACCACCTTGGGTTGACTCTGCTGTGCTCTGGAGGGTAATAGCAGCCACCACAGCATAGCTGAACAAGAGCCTGGTGGGGAGCCTGCTACACCCAAAGCAAATCCTCATTCCTTTCTTCTTTTGATAATATGCCTTTCACTGGTGTTTAAAAAAACAAACAAAAAAACACACAAAGAATTCTTACTGCAAAGATTTATATTCAAACAAATAAAGGAAGAAGTAAAATGTGAAGGTAAAAGCTCCTCCCCTGCACTCTGTCCCATTCCCACATACCATAACCACGGATAGCAGCTTCTATAATTCTAGGATTATTTGAATAGATAAATATGTACAGTGTATAGTTGCACAAGTGCAAAGATATGTTTTTGTTTTCATGGGATCATACTGTATTATATTGTATTTTGCTTCTTTATTTAACAATAAGTAAAATGTGGATCCTGAAAAAGCCATGTCATTAACCTTTCATGTAATTTAGGGGCCCAACAAACCCTTCATATAAAACTCTATACTTCTGCCTGTTTTGTTCTTTATGTAAATGAAATCACATAGTGATATGGCAAAGAAATAGACGGAGAATAGCCACAGCACTGGGAACCTGACATTAGACATAGCAGTCCTAAACATGAATGAACTACAGTTTCATGCAGCAATATAGAGGCATCTCATAAACAAAGTGGTAAGCAAAGGGAGACAGGTCCATATGTATATGTTTAGTGATACAAGGCAGTGTTAAATAAAGTCAGGGTAGTGGTAACTCTGGGGGAAAGAAAGGGTTATGCTTATGAGAGGACAAACTTCTGGAAGAGCTGGAAATTTTCTATTTCTGTGATTGTGACAGACATTGACTTTAAAATATTTAATTTAGTTATAAATTTGTGTGTTATGCACTTTTTCTGTACATATGCTATGCTTTACTAAAATAATCTCTCCTTTTAAAAAAGTTAATAGATTAACAGCAGATTAGATAAACACGAAAAATTAGTGAACTAAAATCAGCATTAATATATTTAAAGAATTTGCGAACCCCCACAATGGGATGAAATGGATAAATTCCTAGAAAAATACAGAAAAGAGGAGCCAAGATGGCGGCATAGGTAAACACCTACACTGCTGCCTCGCACAACAATTTCAAAACTACAACTAAAAGACAGAACAGACATCATCCAGAACCACAGGAAAGCTGGCTGAGTGGAAGTTCTACAGCTAGAAGGAAAGAGAGGGGTTCACAGACACCCAGAGGAACAGCAAAAAGCTGAGGTACGGAGAC
>PVJN01045890.1:0-16678 GCA_004026805.1 Lasiurus borealis
TGTTCCATCTCTAACACTGTAAACAGAGAAGTAGATAATTTGCTTATCAGCTATCTGGTAGCTCATTTTCTCCTACATATCCCACAGAAAAATGAGACAGGACAAAAAGAATAAATCCCTCCTGGCACATATCCCAATTTTCACCTGGGTAAATTTTCATTTCTAGAATGGGCCTGATTGTTAAAAAGTCTTTTTTTATGCATTTATTTCTCTTGCACACTAATTCGTGGATGTATACTAGATTAATTCTCTCCCTTTCTCTCTCCCTCTCTCTCCCCTCTCTTGTTCTCTCTCCTTCTCTCTCTTTCTTTTTCTCTCGTTATTAAAAGGGGGTGTTAGTAAATATCTAGTACAGTGCCTAACAGAGTGCTTTGAATGAATATGGTAAGCCCACAATAATTCATAAAATGAATAAAATTCTATGTTTAATTTCTATGTGCAATTTATTTGACCATGGAGTAGAAGAAATATAAATTATTTTTTCTGGAGTATTTAAAAGTGACCATTTCTTACAAGATAATGTTTTATTCAGGAGATTCATGCTTAGGACTTCTGTCCTTTAATGAGCATCCTCTTTTTTTCTCAATGAGTATTGTATTTATAAGGAAAATATAGGAAAGACCATGCTGTAGGATCCTGAATAACAATAAAAACTGATACATTTTTGTAGAGAAAATCAGATATCCCATATTTACTTGATTTATGCCATTATGGTAATCCACTGCATATGTCTACGATCACTTAACAATGCATGTATGGGCTGCATTCTGTAAATAGGATTAACAGTTGAATTCAACCTAGAACTTTCCTGGGGACAGATTGCTAGGAAATACATCTACATGATATTTTAAAAAAATAAATTAACCAATGACATTGGCTCCCAAGAGACACATTGTTTCTTGTACATTCAATTCTATCATAGATTTCGGTAGCTCTCTGCTGACATCCCATCCCAAAAGACATAGAATTTCAAAACAGAAAGAAAAACATAGCATTTGGAGCTATTCCTTCTCTCCTGCATGAAGTGTTATGTGCACAAAGGAAATAACTCTGTACATTAGCACAATGTGAAGGGTGACATGGTGAGATCATGTCAGTCTAAACTGTGCTTCTTACACTGTGGTCACATATAACTTGCTCAAGGGTAAGAACAAAGTCTCTTTCCCTGCACAATGACAAAGACTGGCAGGAGCTTCAGGAAAATTAGGAGAGCTGTGTTATAGCAGATGGTTTGGATTTTTCTCTAAAGAATGTTCTTTTTTCCCTTCCCACTTTTTATTTAATTTTCCTCATCTGTAAAATAAAGATAACTTTTATGTATTTTCAACACTTTTACTCTGAGGATGAAATGAAGTACTAGTGCAGTGGTCAGCAAACTCATTAGTCAACAGAGCAGCAAACTGTGGCTCTCAAGCCGCAGTTTGCCGACCACTGTACTAGTAGATTGCCTGGCACATAACACTTAACCCATACAATCCACATCAACATTTGGCTAGTATTAATTAAATACCTATTATGTGGTGGGCAGTGGCCTAAGACGCCAAAAAAAAAAAGGTAAATTGTAGGAGGAAGAAATGATATTGGAGAGAAAAGCAGGGAGCCGATTTTCAAAGGTTCTATAAGCCAGTCTAAGAAGTTTGGATTTTATCTTTGAGGACAATGGGCAGTCTTTGAACTATTTTATAGAGCCAAATAGCTTCAGATTTGCAACTTAGAAACATCATTCTGTCAGCATTGGTGGAGAATGCACTGCAAGGGAGACAGGCTGGAGGCAGGAGAAATCCAAACTGTAAGTCATGCGAAAGTGTGGGCATGGTACTGTGTCCCAAACTAAGGCAATGGTAATAAGGGTGGACACAGGGAAAGTATTATTAACTAACATTTAAAAATTAACCAATGTATAATTATAGCAGATTTGAAAACAAAATTTTCAAAAGGTTAAAAATAGAATTCATATGTAATCCTAAGATTTACAGCAAACTTCTATCAATTTTTTTGTTTCATATTGCAGGATTTTTCTTATTTATGTAGGCAAAGATCTGTGCATGTATGTACAGTGCCCATATGTGTATATGTGATATGTGTGTGCATTTAAACTGGGATCTGTTATCATTGATAAGGGTTTAATCTCCAACATTTACAGGGAACTCATACAACTTAAAAGGAAGATAATCCAATCAAAATGGACAACGGACCTAAATAGATACTTTTCAAAAGAAGACGGAAGGCCAAAAGACATATGAAAACATGCTCAAAGTCATTAATTATCTAAGAGAAGCAAATCAAAACTACAATGTGGTATCTTCTCACACCTGTCAGAATGACTATCGTCAACAAATCAACGAACGACAAGTGTTGGCGAGGATGTGGAGAAAAAGGAACTCTTTTGCACTGCTGGTGGGAATGCAGACTGGTGCAGCCACAGTGGAGAACAGTATGGAGTTTCCTCAAAAACTAAAAATGGAACTCCCATTTGACCCAGTAATCCCATTCCTAGGATTATATCCCAAGAAACTAGAAACACCAATCAGAAAGGATATATGTCTCCCTATGTTCATAGCAGCACAATTCACTATAGTTAGGATTTGGAAACAGCCTAAGTGCCCATCAGCAGATGAGTGGATTAAAAAACTGTGATATAGCTACACAATAGAATACATACTATGCTGTGGTAAAAAGGAAGGAATTCTTACCATTTGCAGCAACCTGGATGGAACTGGAGAGCATTATGCTAAGTGAAATAAGCCAGTAAATTAAAGAAAAATACCACATGATCTCACTCATTTATGGAATATAATGAACAAAATAAACTGATGAACAGGGACAGTTCCAGAGAAGAGAATCATCGATCATACTGTCAAACCTCAGAGGAAAGGTAGGGGAAGGTGGGGTAAGGGAGAGAGATCAACCAAAGGACTTGTATGCATGCATATAAGCCTAACCAATGGACAACCGACACTGGGGGGGTGAGGGCATGAGTGGGGGGAGGGTTGGGAAGAGACATATGTAATACCTTAATCAATAAAGAAATTAAAACACAAACAATAAACTGGGATCTGACAACTTTATAAGCTAAATTTTCTCTTAATGTATCATAAACTATTTTCTACATCATTAAATATTTTTTGGTAATGGCAACTTACATGGGTAATTAGTAATTCATTGTATAGGTGTACTATAATTGATTTCATTTAAACCTTTAGAATTGGACATTTAAAATGTATTTTTTCTGTTAAGTTTTTGCTATTATAAACTTTTTTGTTTGTTCTTACAATTTTAAAAATATCCTGAGAGCTAAATTTTTGGAAAATCATGTCTATTTTCTCAGTAAAGAACCCTATAAGTTGAAGTGGTAGGTTGAAAGTTATGTTAAATTTTAATTTTTTGACACATATTGACAAATTGCTCTCCCGAAGGGCTGTATAAAATTACAGTGCCACTAGCAGTGTCTGTAACTAGACCCATTTGAGAGTAATTTCAAGGATGGAATAAACAGGATTTGGTGGGTATAGAAGAGGAATGGATCCTTGGCAGAGTATCAGAGCGGGAGCAATGTGAACTCTGTAAGAGAAGCAGAGCAATGGGCAGGCCTAAGGAACCGGCGGCTGAGTGCCTAAATGATGATGGAAAAAAAAGATAACTATAGGAGAGTGGGTCAAAAAAAAAGAAGAAAAAAAAAGATATCTGTAGTGGAGTTGTGCATTCAGTTCCGTTTAATTTACTCTTTATTAAGCAAAAGTAGCAACTGCAGCAAACAGCTAGTCTTTTTTGTAGCACTTGGTACTACAAGGTCCAGAGTTATATTCATGTGAATATGTTGGTCCATTTTTTTCATCCAATAATCATTTATTAACTGTCTACCATGTGCCAAGTGCTGTTTTGGATGCTATGGGTATGGAGATGAATGAGAGCTGGTCCCTCCTTTCAAGGAGCTCACAGTCTAGGGAGAACACAGATATCCACAGATTGATATATTACAGTGTGGTACGGACTAGGTAAGTGCTGGGTCCTATTGAAGCCAGAAGCCTAGAATTGCTTCATGTATGCATGCATGTATGTTGGGGGGGGGCAAGTTGGGGAGTTGCAAGGAAGACTTAACAGAGGTATTGATATTTGAGTTTAGTCTTGAAAGACAAGGAATGCCTCAGATCACTAAGGGTCACATATCATACTCATATTCTTTACCAGCATCTCAAATATTTGTGCTACCACTCTCAAGGATACTTGAGATGCTTGTGTGCAATCCAAACCCACTTATGACAATAGTTTCCACTGTTACCTTAATGAATATATGTACACATCTGTTTTGATAATACTATGCTCATCTTAGAATATGAAAGATAACGAAACAAATGGCATACTGACTTTTAAAATCATTTTGATGACACTGATAGAATAATACTATTAATATCTACCAAGTCCTATTGATTCTATCTCCTAAATGGCTCTAAAATCTGTTCCTTCCTCTATGTTGCTCCCTCAGCTCCTGAACACTAGCTTCCTAACTGGTGCATTCAGTTTTATCTTCTATAAGACATATTAGTAAAATTTAAAATATTTGTGGGAGCTATCGTAACAAGTGATGGTAGATGCCCTACATTTTCAGAAACACTGGCCTGTGAGAGCACATTCAAACTTCTTAGCCTTGCATTCAAGATTCTTCACAAATCAGTCTCAACCTATCTTTCCAGACTTTTCTACCATTATACTACCCTTTTCCCAAACAATCTGCACCCCACTCATGCTGAATTCATCAATATTGAATGGCTATGCACTGCTCTTCTATAACCATGTTAACGGAAACCAAACATTGTTTCACTAGTAGAAAGATGTGGACAGGAAGCCCAGAAGGCTAGTCAACAACCTTAATTATTCTAACTACTCACTGTTTAGTTGAAACATTGTTAGCTGAAGCAGCCTCCACCTCTGTTTGTCTTATGTATGTGTTATTGGAATTTCCTGCCTAAAGGCTATGGGTGTGTCCCAAAGTCTCAATAAAAGGGATAGCAAGGCCAGAGCAGAGTGTAGTCTTCTCACTAGAGGAAGGCTCCTGCCTGAGCCCCTAATATTCCCAAATTAATACTTTTCTAGTCTCTTTTCATTTGCGTGCGGCCTTCTCCAGAACCCGAACCCTTAACAGGAACCCTGAACCATGCGGACTTGAAAGGGGTGTCCACAATATGTCTCTTACAGACTGCTCCCTCTATCTGAAATGATTCCCCTCCACTCTTCTCTGCCTAGCAAATTCATTATCCTCTGAGACCCATCATGTCACAGCCTCACAAAAGCCTTCTGCCTAACTCTTTCTTACAGTTAGTCACTCCTTCCTTTATCCTTCCAAAGCACTTCGTATCTATCTCTATTATACTACACACTACATTATCTCAGAATTATGGACCTCTATTTCCCGAACTAGAACCAGGGAGCGCTTAACACCAACACTTCATGAGGGCAAAGGTCATGGAGGAAACCTAGTGACCCAGGTCACTTAAAATAAAAGCAAAAATAAAACCTAAAGTCAGTCCAGGCCCAAAGAGCTTAAAAGAATGACATTTTACAAAGTGAATCATCTTATTCAGAAATAGACATACTGACTATAGTTATGGCAGACAAAATTAGCTATGGCTGCAATAACAGTTAAGCTAATTTGGTTTTGGCAGCTACTTTCAGCAGACATACACTGACATAGAAACTAAGAGTGAATCATTTGGGTTTCTGCCAAGATGATCAACTATAACTCACAATAATCTCTCCTTACCACAAGCAGAAAATCAAGAATAAAGTGAACAGCATGACCAGCAAACCATGGTAGACAGAGCCTGGGCTCTATAGTCAGAAATCTATACACCCAAACCCTAAATCAATTCATTAAAATCTACATGGCTTTAGGTAGAGGTTGTTTAACTTTGCATTTTAGTCTCTTCTTCTAGAAAAATGGGAGGAATAGTACCTACTTCATAAGACTATTAAAATAATGCAACAAAATGCTTATGACAGTGCCTGGAACATTATTAGGGGCTCAATAAACATCAGTCATTATTATAACCCAATGAAATGACTACAATTCAGGTAATGTGATGCACAGAATAACAAATGCATTTTTTACGAAATAAATATGAGCCCTGGCTAGTGAAGTTCAGTTGGTTGGAGCATCGTCCCATTCACCTAAAGGTGGTGGGTTCGCTTCCAGATCAGGGAACATACCTAGGTTGTGGGTTCGATCACCATGTAGGGCATGTGGGAGACAACCAATCGATGTTAGACATCGATGTAGTTTCTCTCTCTTACAGTTAGTCACTCCTTCCTTCTCCCTCTCTCAGAAATTATTTTTTAATATATTTTATTGATTTTTAACAGAGAGGAAGAGAGAGAGATAGAAAGTCAGAAACATCGATGAGAGAGAGACATCCATCAGCCGCCTCCTGCACATCACCTACTGGGGATGTGCCTGCAACCAAGTTACATGCCCTTGACCTGGAATCGAACCTGGGACCTTTCAGTCTGCGGGCTGACGCTCTATCCACTAAGCTAAACCAGTTTCGGCACAGAAATTAATTTAAAAAAAATTGCCACCAGCCTTTAAAACTGACAACTATAGAGTGGAGCTAGACACAAACAAAATAGTGTATATGACAAAGTTCCTCCGGTGTTTAAAGCACACCTGGAACACACCACCATACTTTGTGTTCTCCAAGAATTGATCTCAAAACAGGTTCCCCTCGGATGAAAAATCAAAAATCACCCAGTCTTAATTTTTTGTCTTAAATATTGTTTGATACAGAGTAATATACAAATCAAAGTATTTATTATTATGACCCCAAGCTTTTTAATACCATTTCTTTTCAAATCTATCTCTACTGATATCTTTTTTTAAAAAACTGAATTTATTTGGGTGACACTGGTTCACAAACCATTGTAAAGAGTCTGCTTTTGACCATGGGTGCACAATGCAGTGTGAAAATGATGTTTTATTGAGTTGTACACTTGAAACTTGCTGACACCTTTTATTCCATTCAGGTAAGCGCACTTGTCACACAAGTGCTTCCTCTTCTATCTCTCCTTCTCAATACCAATCCTAATATAACGGGGAAGCATTTTCTCCCTCCTCTTTGCCCATTTCAAATTTCATCTAGAGCCTAAGTTAAATTTGCCTTCTTCACAAAGCCTACCAGAATTGAACTGAAGACAGGTAAGATTCAAACCTTCAACACTTCCAGGTTTGGCTTGACACTCCACAGGTCAGCCCTCACCCTCCAACCCATTAAGTATACACTTCCACTAGTGCCTCAGAACTTTTTGTTCGCATTTGTTATAATAAAATCATCAATAGAGTCTGTTTCCCACAGCCTATTTTATTCTGTAGTTGGTGTGCCACATACAAAATTGCCCATATGAGTCCTATCAGTCTTTGCTGAAAAGCCCTAAAGCACGGTTTTAAAAATAGGTATACAGAGGGAAGAGGCTAACCAAAGAACTTATATGCATATATGCATAACCTATGGACAGATAATAGTGAGGGGAAAGCCTGGGGAGGGGAAAGAGTGGGATGCAGGGGGCTAGCGGGAGGAAAGGGGGACATCTGTAATATTTTCAACAATAAAGATAAATTTTAAAAAATAGTAAATATAAATAGGTCTAACTTGCCCTTTACTCTCATCAGAACATTGCACTGAATCTTTAACACGTATCTCAAAAGTGAGATTCCTTCCCTCTTCTGTTCCCCTATCCCTTCTGAGAATTAAAAGGAAACCCTTCCTACTGCAAAGATCTGGTTAGGGAATGGGTGCGTGGCTGGAGGAGACAAAAAAGAGATGGGGACTATCTTTATCTCACCAACAATGAGACAGAAAGTGAAAATCTGACAAAAGTAACGTCCGGGTCGTGGCAAGGAATTCCCCCGCCTCCAGAAGAAATGGAAAGTGTGTGCCTTGGGAGGGATGTGTTCCCAAATCAGAAATATAAATAGTGCAGCGAAGGCCTGGAAAGCGGACAGGAGTGGGGGGTGTGAAGATCTGTAATACTTTCAACAATAAAGATAAATTTTGTAAAAATGTAAAAAATGTAAATTGGGGGAAAAGAGAAAAGAGATCAACTCTTCCAAGCAGTAAGGAGAGTCCAGTCGCCACCTAAGGAAGACGCCGGTCGAGAACCCTAACTTCAGACATCTGGGGAGGCACAAGGCAGGAGTGCGGGTGTGTGGAAGAAAAGAAGGCAAGTTGGAGAAAAAAAAAAAAAAGAGAAAAAGAGCGCGCTCCGGCGGCTGGAAGGAACTGGCTGGGAGAACGCAGAAGCCCACTCCCTACTGGCAGCCCCAGCGCCCCCACCCCCGCGAAGGCGGAGCTGGGCGGAGTTAGCCGCTAAGGGCAGCAGCCCCGGAAGCACCCTCCTCGCTAGACTCCCTCAGTCCCACGTTCCCCAGCCACAGCCACTCAGGCGTTCTGCCTCTCTGACCTCCAGCTCCCAGGCTACCGAAGCTATTCCTTATACAGTCGCAGAAAATCGGGCCGGCGGGGAAGCTCCTGGCCAGGAAGTGTCCTCGCTGCGCCACGCAACTGTCTTCTACGCTCCCCGCCTCGCTCTAGCCGGCTTAGGCCCGACACTGGGGCCCAAGACTGGGATTCTCACCTAATATGGCGTCTCCTATTGATTACCGGTCACTAGGGAAGCGAGCCCCCAGTCGTTGTCCTCATGGGAAATGTAGTTTGAGGTCGCTTGAGGCTCTCAGTCCTGGAGAGGATCCAATACTGGCATTGGTGGAAAGACTTAAATGAAGGTAGAGGATTGTGGGAGATGGAGTTGAGCCAGTAGTTTCTATACATACCCACAATTCCCATCACCTCCCACCCCCTGGCTGTGATTATGCCCAGAGTTCAAGCAGAGAAGAGCATTCTGGGTATTGTAGTTTCATGTGCACAGGCTAACAAAATTCCCGTTCTTAGATTACGGTGTTGTACTTGTGGTGGCATTTAAAGCTTCTAGATTTATTTTGCTGTTGGCTAAGCTATTAGCATTTGGGTAGGAGCACTTCATATCGTGTTTTAAAACTCTCATTAAGTTTTGGTTGAGTGGCTTATTTTTGCTCTGATAAGCTTACAATTTTAACTGGTCCTTTAAAACTGTCAGAAGTGTGTTCCGTGTAAATCATCTGCATTAGAATCATTTCAAAGGATCTGTAAAAATGCATATATTTTTTTCTAATTGGAAGTCATATTTTCCTTTGAAATTGTATTACACATAAAAAGTACAGAAATGTGATTTAAGCCCTAACTGGTTTGGCTCAATGGATAGAGCATCAGCCTGTGGACTGAAGGGTCCCAGGTTTGATTCCGGTCAAGGGCATGTACCTTGGTTGTAGACACATCCCCAATAAGGGGTGTTCAGGAGACAACTGATTGATGTTTCTAACTCTCTATTCCTCTCCTTTCCTCTCTGTAAAAAAGTAATAATAATAAATAATAATAAAAAAATAAAAATAAATAAAATAAATATTTTTTTAAAATGTGATTTAAGCCAGCCCAGAAGAAGCCTATTTAACCCATAATAAAGTAACATTATTGCCATGAATAACAGTGGCCACATATACTGCTGCAATGCAATAATTTAGAATATATAAACAATATAAACTGAATAATAACTACATTTCTTTAAGAAGCTATTATTCTTTTTTAGTAAAATTATGTTAAATGAAGTGGATAAAGAAATAGATGGGGACACCTAAGCACTTTTAAGTTATTTGAATATTGAGTAAAATGGTTTATTTGGGCTAATTTCATTTCTAACTTTCGACTTTTCTTTGTTAGAAATGAATCCTTATAGCAAAAGGATCATTACAGTTGCTTTAGTACACTTCTACTGATAAGAACAACTGTTTCAGTCACAAATGGAATGAAGGGAAAGAAAAATAAATTGCATTCTCCTAAGGTAATTGCATAAACTTTTAAAAGAAGTTGAGGAGGAAGGGGATTTAATAGATTCAATAGTTTATTCAAAACTGCTTTGTGCAAAGCACCGAGCTAGGCAGTATTGACACTAATTGGAAAACAGTTCTTTCCCTCAACTACCTTACAATCTAAGAGGGGAGAAAGAATATACAATGTGAAAAGTGTTCTAATATACAATGTGAAAAGTGTTCTAAAAAGATCTACATAGTGTTCTATAGAACCAAAGAGGAAGAAAAACTCATTCCACCTCTGGAGGAATCCATGCTTGAATGATGAAACTTGAAGAACTAGTAAGATATTGGTCAGATTTGGGGCAGGGAGGCCAACCATATTTCATACAGAGAAATAAGGACATGAGAGAGTGCAGTGAACAAAAAAAAAAGTTACATATTGCCAGAACTAGATCAGGCAGAAATAGGGGAACATGCCAAGGATTTTAAAAGGGAAATGGTAAGATCATGTGGACTTAGTGATAATTTGGGTATGGAAAATGAGGGAAAAGAAAGAGTCTATTGTGACTCCAAAATTCTGATTTGGAAGACTGAGTGTATGGTTGTACCATTCATTGAGATAGGGAACCCAGAGAGAATTACAAATTGTGTAAGGGATAGGAGGAATCCAGTTTTGACAATTTAAAATTTGAGGAATATGTGGAACAGTTGGGCAGAGATACCTGATAGGTTGTAAGGGTATGTAGGTCTGAAGTACAGTAGAGAAGTCTGGGTTGGAATTAAAGATTTGGGAGAAATCAGTTTATAATTGGTAATTTAAAAAGTAAAGGTGGATTAAATTTTACTTAGAGAATGTTTAGAATAGCAACTTTTAAAAGGACAAAGATTAAGTATGAGACCCTAGAAGGTGCCAGAAAAGGTACCTTTAAAGGATGATGAGAAGGAATAGCCAGATAGATGAACCAAGAGAAAACAAAATAGAATTAGTATAGCACACAGAAGTCAAGTAAAAAAGTCAGAAGAGTAACAAGGAACTAATAATTCATTCAACAAGTATTTATTGATTATCTACAATATTCCAGTCATAATTCTAACTGTGGAGAATAGAGAATTAGAAAAATAACAGATAATATCCCTTCCATTTGGGGCTTATATTTTAGTAGGGAGAAACTATCGATAAATGAGATTAATAATTAAAATACTTTGCTGTGACAAGAATATTTTTGCAAGCCTTACTAGAATGTGTGTGTTTATATATACAAAGGTGAGACTCTTGATGTATTGTTAGTAGAAAGTATGCTTGAAAATATATCCAGAAAAAAAAATACTTGAGTATAAGAAGATGAATTTGTGAAATAGTGGTCCAAAGTAAATCAGTCTGGCTAGATTTATAGATCTATTTTTAGGCCAAGGTTAAGGCTCTATGGAGAGCCAGTATACAGCTCAAGTCCTGGCCAGGGATCAGTTTTATAATATGCAAAATTTTGGCTTCAATCTTTGCTTAGGATAAGACTTAATCAGTCTGTTGCTATCTTGATAAGTCAGTGTGGATCCCTGGTTAGAGTACAATGAAACCAAGGTTAGGGCTCAACTTGATATCAAAGTTAGACCCTAACTTATAGTCATCTACCTAATAAAAGAGTAACATGCCAATTGACCATACCTTCCCATACCCACCAGCCAAGTGAGTATGCAAATTAACCTAACAAAGATGGTAGGTTAAATTGCAAACACAGGCCCTGAGCCACCTGGGGTGGGATGCAGGCGTTCCACACCACCCCAGCTGCTCCGGGCCTCTGGGCAGCATGGGAAGGCAGAAAGGCGGCTCTAGGCCAGAATGGAAAGGTTGCTCTGGCCAGAGCAAAGGTGGTGCCGGCAGCCAGGGGAAGGAAGGCCCATTCTTGCATGAATCTTTGTGCATCAGGCCTCTAGTTATTTAATATCTGACAAGGATCAGAGTGCATTTTTGACCAGTGTTAAAGCTCACTCTGGCCTGTATTATGCCTCATTGTGAAATCAATTCCAAGACCCCCATTGGATGGCAAAATCCACGGATGGTATGTATACCCTCCCATATACTTTAAATAATTTCTATATTGCTTATAATACATAATGCAATATAAATTCTATGTAAATAGTTGTTATACTATATTGTTTAGGGAATAATGACAAAAGCGTCTATGCATGGTCAATACAGATATAACCATCATAGGCTTAACTACATAATACATGTCAGCAACAATGTATCATTTTTTTTTCAAATATTTGATCCAGAGTTAGTTGAATCCACAGATGTGGAAACCTTAGCTAGAGAGGTCTAACTGTATTAAGATTTAGTCCATATGTAGGAAGCGGCCTCATTCTGAGATCAGTGCTAAATTCCAGGCAGCCTTAGGGAGATTAGAGTTAAAGCTCAGCTCAAGGATTGACTTTAGTTTTTGGTCAGGGATGGAAAATCACTTTTATTTCTAGGTCAGCATTATGGCTCTGCCAGGGGAAAGGCTAATTAAGAAATTTAACAGGATTTATGTTAAGTTTTTCATCAGGTAAAGCTTTAATTTGTGTTCATGGTTAGAGTTTATCTTCAGTTCAGCATTAGGCTCCAGGGTGTATCCAATGTTAAGGCACAGTCAGTGTCTAAATTTAATATTTAGTCTGTTGCATGTTAGGACATTGCTTGTGATGACCCATAGAGTTTTGTCTCAGAGCAAAGTTAGCATCTCGTGTGTGGACAATATTAAAGTATAGGTTGTGGCCAGGATTTCAACTATGGATATATTGCTAAACAGTATTTATGATGTATATTTGATCAGAGTAAGTTCAAGATATATTTCTGACTTCAGCCAGTGTCAGGGTTCTGTCTTTGTCAATCGTCCGTATCAAAGATGGCCTGTGGATGTAAGTCACAGTAGGCAGTGTTGTACCTCATTCCATGGCCAGAGCATGGTGTAGTCAGTGAACTATGTTAGCATTTTTACTTGACTTGTATCATAGTTGATTCTGCTGGTAGTGGTCTGATTTTGACTTTGGGTAGTTTATGTTCATTGAGTGTTGGTGCTGGTGCTATCTGATTAAACTTTTATTTTTGTACCAACATTCTGGTTTTAAAATTTCTAGTATTGTAACATACACAATACACTTATTTTTGCTTGTTGGGATATTTGAAGGATAATAATAACTATTAGTAGTTGTATTGAGTGTTGGGACAACAATTTGTCAAAAAAAATTAGGTACGTTCTTTAAAAATGATATTAATTTTAGGTAACTCATACTATAGCAAAAGCTGTTGATTGGTTAACCCAATACCTTAAAGCACCCTTTTCCTTTATCTTAAGATGCACTCTAAAAGCTAACACTACTATTCTCAGGTCTTTTTTTTTTTTCATCAACAAGGCACAAAAAAATGGTTCGACCTTTAGAAAATTTTATTCTCCTGGTTAAAGGAAAGGGATAGAAATGATGGGCAATACCCCTTATGTTTTTCAAAAATCTCCATTCTACATTATATATATATTCATGTTTGGACATTTGTATATACCTATGATACCATCACTACAATTAAGGCACTAAACATGTTCATCACCTCCCAAAAATTTTCTTTTGTGGGTTTTTTTTTTGTGGACGAACATTTAACATGAGATCTATCCGCTTAACGTATTTTAAAGTGCACAATACCATATTTTTAACTATGGACGCCAAGCACTATGTTGTAGACCATATCTCTAAAACTTTTTTCTTGCAAAATTGAAACTTTATACTCAATGAGCAATAATTCGCCATTTCCTTCTGCCCCAACCCAGCCTTTGGCAACCTTTATTCTGACCTCTGCCTCTATGAATTTGACTACTTTAGATGCTTCATGTAAATGGAATCATGCAATATTTGTCCTTCTGTGATTGGATTTTTCACTTAGAATAATGCCTTCAATGTTTATCTGTTGTCACAAATAGTATGATTTCCTTTTTTTTAAGGCTAAATGATACTTCTTTTTGTGTATATGCTACTTGTTGATTTGTATGTTGATAGACATTTAAGTTTTTTCCATATCTTCGTTATTGTGAATAATGCTGCATAAACATGGGAGTCAAAGGTATCATGTTGAGATGCTGATTTCATTTTCTTTGGATGTGAAGCCATAAATGATATTGTTGAATCATATAGTAGTTCTACTTTTAATTTTATGAGGAACTTCTATATTGTTTTCTATAGTAGCTGCATCATTCTACATACCCTCTAAGAGTATATAAGAGTACCGATTTCTCCACATACTCGCCAACACTTGTTATCTCTTACTTTTGGTAATAACCATTCTGACAGGTGTGAAATGATTTCTCACTGTGGTTTTTATTGCATTTCCCTTATGATTACTAATGTTCCACATCTTTCCAAATACCTGTTGGGCATTTCTATATATCTTGGGAGAAATATTTATTCAGAGCTCTATGATTGGTTTTCTATTTCTGTTTTAAATGCCATTGAATTTTTATAGGGATTTCATCAGATCTGTAGATCATCTTGGGTAGTATGTATATTTTGGCAATATTGATTGTTTTGAAGTAGAATGGGATACCTTTCCATTTATTGTGTTCATTTTAGTTTTTCATCAGAGTTTTATAGTTTTCAGGTATACATGTCTCTCAACTCTCAAGTTAAGTTTGTTACTATACATTTTGTTATATTTTAATTTTTATTTTTTATTAATGTATTACATGTGTACATATAATCCCATTGCTCCCCCTATTCCCATGCATGCCCTAACCTCCAGTATCTTGTGTTCATTGGTTATGCTTATATGCATGCATATAAGTCCTACAGTTGATCTCTTATCTACCCCACTTCACCTTAAACTTCCCACTGTAGTTTGACAGTGTGTTTGATGCTTTACTCCCTCTGTCTCTATCTTTGTGTTCATCAGTTTATAAATGCTTCTTTATTATCCATAAATGAGTGACATCATGTGGTATTTTTTTTCATTGACTGGCTTATTTCATTTAGAATAATGCTCTCCAGTACCATCCAGGTTGCTGCAAATGGTAAGAATTCCTTCTTTTATATGGCAGCATAGTATTCCATTGTATATATGTACCATTGTATTCGCATCCAGTCATCTGCTGACTGGCATCTAGGCGGTTTCCAAATCTCAGCTATTGTAAGTAGTGCTGCTCTGAACATAGAGGTGCATAAATCTTTTCTAACTGGTGTTTCTACTTTATTAGGATATATTCCTAGGAGTGGGACCACTGGGGCAAATGGGAATTCCATTTTTAGTTTTTTGAGGAAATTCCATACTGTTCTTCACAGTGGTTGCACCAGTCGGCATTCTCACCAACAGTTCACGTGGGTTCCTTTTTTTCTACATCCTCACCAAAACTTGTCATTTGTTGATTTGTTGATGATTTCCATTCTGACAGGTGTGAAATGATATCACATTGTCATTTTGATTTGCATCTCTCAGATAAATAATGACTTTAAGCATGTTTTCATGTGTCTTGGCCTTTCTTCTGTCTTCTTTTGAAAATATTTTAAGTCCATTGCCCATTTTTTTATTGGATCATTTATCTTCATTTTATTCAGATGTATAAGTTCCCTGTACATGTTGGAGATTAAACCTTTATCAGTGACATTTGCAAATATGTTCTGCCATAGAGTGGACTTTCTTATTGTTTTGTTGATAGTTGCTTTTGCTGTGAAAAAGCTTTTTATTTTGATGTAGTCCCATTTGTTTATTTTCTCTTTAACTTCCATTGCACTAGGAGCAGTATCAGTGAAGAAGTTCCTACTGCATAAGTATGAGATTTTGCTACCTGTGGATTCCTCTAGTATTTTTTATGGTTTCTCATCTTATGTTTAAGTCCTGTATCCATTTTGAGTTTATTTTTTTTGTATAGTGTAAGTCTAGTTTTTTTTTTTTTGCATGCATCTGTCCAATTTTCCCAACACCATTTATTGAAGACACTGTCTTAACTCCATTGTATGTTCATGCCTCTGTGAAATATTAATTGAGCATAGTGTTTTGGGTCAATATCTGGATTCTCTATTCTATTCCATTGGTCTATATGTCTCTTATGCCAGTACCAGGCTGTTTTAAGAATAGTGGCTTTGAAATACAGTTTGAAATCTGGTATGGAGATTCCACCTACTTTATTCTTTCTCAGGATTTCTGTGGATATTCAGGGTCTTTTTTTTGTTCCAGATGGATCTTTGGAGAATTTTTTTTAGGTATGTGAAAAAATATCCCATTGGTATTCATATGCAAAAGTCCCCACACAGCTGGGTGGGGGTTTGTAAATTGGGTGGGGCGGGGTCTCAGGGAGTCACTAGGCTAGGGCGTGGCAAACAGCAATGGCTGCCAGTCAGCCCTCTCTGCTGTGTTCTGTTCAGTGTTCTGTGTCCTGCACCCCAGCACATTAAACAATGATTCCAGTGTGCAACTCTGCCAGAGAGCCACCCTCCCTTTCTGACCTGATGGCAGACAGTCTAGTTTCTCCCTATATGAGTCTGGGTCCTTAGGATCTCACTAGAAACTGGAGTTCATAGAGTCTGGAACTTGTAATTCCCTCCCAATTGAAAATCAACAGGGCATACCAGCCCGATTTGCGTGAGTCTCCATACCCCTCTGCCTTTCTGAGCCTCTGCACGTCCTACCAGGTCTGGATGCACTTTTTTCTTTCCTTCTAGTTGTAGAACTTCCACTCCACCAGCTTCCCCCATGGTCCTGGGGGATAGTTGTTTTGTCTTTTAGTTGTAGTTTTGGTGTGCTTGCGAGAGACAGCACATATAGGTGTA
>PVJN01045891.1:0-16678 GCA_004026805.1 Lasiurus borealis
AACAGACTGCCAAGCTTCAGTAGGAAGGCAGGGGGAAGGGGGAGGGAGAGAGGCGGGTAGTAAGAGATCAACCAAAGGACTTATATGAATGCATATAAGCATAACCCATGGACACAGAAAGTAGGGGGGCTAGGGCATGTACTGGGGGGTGGGAATGGCCAGGGAAAGGTCAACTGTGGATAAGGAGACATATATAATAGTTTGAACATTAAAGAATCAAAGAAAGAAAGAAGAAAGAAAGGAAGGAAGGAAGGAAGGAGGGAGGGAGGGAGGGAGGGAGGGAGAGAGGGAGGGAGGGAGAGAGAGAGAGAGAGAGAGAGAGAGGAAGAAAGAAAGAAGAAAGAAAGAAAGAAAGAAAGAAAGAAAGAAAGAAAGAAAGAAAGAAAGAAAGAAAGAAAGAAGCAGAGGGTCCCAATGCTGCCCTCAAGAGAGGGCTGCCCCTGCATAGAGGAGGGGAATTGTGGCCAAGAGATGGGGCAGATCACAGCTCCTAGAAAGTCCAATGCAAGTAGCAGCTGCCCACCACCAAATTGTCAGGGTGAGATTGCTTTTTTCTTCCAAGTTTCCCTCACTCCCATCCTGCCTTCATCCTTTGGCCTAGACATCCTTCAGCTAAACCTGTTTGTTTTTCTGCTTTGCTTGATGTTTGTTCTCTTCCCCTCACCTCCTCACCCTATTCACTGCTATACTCCCAGTCACTATAACAGCACCCAACATGCAAAAGGCTTTGAATCACTGTGGTGGACTCTATGATAGCAACTGCCCCAGCGGAACAGAGCTGCCTGCAAGAGCTGCCGTGGGAGACTGGAGGGCCAGCCTCAGCGCTCCACCTAGGACACTGTGAAGAGCAGATCCACCTCTGGAGCACCCTGCGGGGTTGGCTGGAGCTGTCGGATTCTCCCTTTGCCCATTCCTGCATCTGTTCCCTCCTTACCACGGGTGTTGGTGCAAGGACACTCCTTCAACTACCGGGTCCATGAACTCAGCTTCCCAGGAAGCCAAACCACAGCAATACAAACTTGTGGAATGAAGGGAGAGATAAGAGAGGAAGAAAGAAAGAGCTCTGACTCCACTGCGGATCTCCTTCCACAGCCAAAGTCCTCAAACCACAATTCCCCCTTGTCAGTCCCTGCTGATGTCCAGCCAGACCCTCCAGCCTCCTCTAGGTTCACCTGCAGCGATGGTACAGGGTGGCTGAGAAGATGGCCCCTTCCCACCCCAAGTGACTCCTCTGCTTAAGAGTTTCCTCAATGCAGAGCAGGGCAGCCCGGAAGTGGTAAGGACTCGATGTTCCCAGGGACACTTCTCAACCAGTGAGAGCATGAGTCACAGATGAATGCCGCTCCCCAACCCTTGGGAGGACAATGCTCAGGCTTGTTCCACAAGATTACTCAGAGGTCCCCAGTGGGATTCAACCCCCATTCATTAACCGCTGCTTTACTTACTGACTTTCCTCTCTTTTCTTCAGTTCCCCCATTCTGAGTTTCACAAATAAAAATGACCTGCATCCAGATTCTGGTCTCAGCATCTGCTTTTTCGGAGAATGCAAACTAGGTGAGCCTCCTCATCAACTCCCTGACTTCAACTCTTGCTGCTTAGAGCTACTGAAAACAGCAGGGACCCTGGCTTTCTTTCCGCTCCTTTCATACCACGGGGACTTTACCTGTGGGGCTCAATTTATTTCAATAATTACTCATTGAGTGCCTACCACTTGAGGCATTGGGGTACAGCAGTCAAAAATCCTTGTTCTCATGGAGCTGACATCCCCCTTCCCCATCCTTACAATCCCTCCCCACCACACACACAAATACCATACTTGCTTCTTTTCTCTCCCTCCTACTTACCAGTTAAATCTCAGCTCAACAGTCTGGTCCCCAAAGAGATCTTACCTATACCACCCTTCTTCCCCTTTATTCCCCCCCGACCCCCACCCAATAACTGTTCTCACCAAGCTAGTTCCTTTCTCATTACACCCGTCATCAGATTTGTCTCCTCCACCATAATGCTCACTCCACAAGCACAAGACAATGTCCATTTCTCTTTCACCTCATCCTCTGCCCTTAGCATCATGCCTGGTACCTAGTTAATGAATAAATGGGTGAATGACCAAATGGCACCATTGTCATGAGTGAAAGCTAAGAGGAGAAATGAGAAATTTAACTTCATGGATGGACAGAGATAGGTAGACAAGGAGAAAAATTGCACTGTAACCAATACTGGTGACTAAGGTGACCATTTTGGAGTCCTAAACCAGTAGTTGCCAACCAGTGATCTTTACCTCTGGTGGCCTGTGAGGTCCAAAAGGCTGGTGATTGCTGCAAACCATCCGGTAGCAGCAAGAATGTCCTGGGCCCAGAGCCAGTAACTAGGGGGAGAAACACTGAGATGAGAAAGGGCAAGCCACCAAAAACTAACCATTTCATTCTCCTTCACGATCTTCCAGCCATAAAGTGTCAGCAGTGGAAGCTATCTCAGGGCATGTTCAGTACTTTCACAGCAGCATCTTTGCCAGAAGCATCTTTATCCCATAATGAACATGGCTGTAAGAAAATTTGGCTATAAAAAAATTTTTTTTAAAAAAGATACAATCATGGTTGATATTTGGGATGGGGTGTTTGCTGTGGAGCCCAGAGCAAAAACTGTGAGGCTTTGGAGCACTCAGTCCCCTTCTCCACCCACCCCTTTCTAACAGCCCTATCCCCCTCTTCCACCCAACTTTCTCTGTACACACACACACACACCTCCATATCACACCTGACACCACTCCATCATGTACACAAGTGGATAAGGGGTAACGTGTTATCCTTCAAGAACATTTACCATTTTAAGTGATGGAGAAGGCAATACTAAAACATCTCAATGTCTCAGCAGTTGTGAGATATTTTGTTCCTATTAATAGTAAGAATGCTAACGCTTGTGAATTAGCTGCATTTTAGAAAACTAGAGTAAATTCAATATTTCCCCTAAAATAATACCACAGTCACTTGAATCTGATTTGTGTTCTTGAGTAGAAGACAGGATGAAGTGTCAGCTGGCTCAATGATACCTGCATAACATACAACACATTTCAAATACAGCACCATCTAAGTTAATCATCAGCACTGGTGTATTCTTAGTAATTGTTCCATTTACCAATTATTTCACTTTCCTTTCTCCCGCCCAATTTTTTTAGACTTTATCAAAACCTGAGCATCCCCAGGGAACATCTTCCCTGGCATGGGAATATCAACCATCATGAGGGCAGCAGCTGGGGAGAAATGCTTTAAAGAAACCGCAGGCACAGAGGGCGCTTTGCCAAGATTCATCCAAGTGCTAACAGCTTGTATTTGCTTCCCATCTTCATTCAAGAAGATCTCCAAACCCTGCCTCCTCCATGAACTCCACCTCCACCGGTGAGAGAACTCTCCCATCCCATGCCAGGGCCAGGTAGGCCACCTGTCTTAGTCTGCTCAGCTTCCATATAAAATACCATAGACTGGGTGGCTTAAACAACAGATGCTCATGGTTCTCGAGTCAGAAATACAAGATCAATGTGCCAGCAAATTGTATTCCTCTGAGAACTCTCCTCCTGTCTTGTAGCCAGCCACCTTCTTGCTATGTCCGTATGGCTTTCCTTGATTTGTGCAAGCTTTCTATTCTTATAAAGCCACCAGTCATGTCATGAGGGACCTATCCTCATTACCTGTCTAACCCAAATTACCTACCAAAGGCTCCATCTCTAAATACCATCATATTGTGGATCAGGGCTTCAATACATAAATTTTTGTGGAGATTGCGAACAGGAACATTCAGTCCATAATGACAATGATCAATATATGAAACTGATCCTCAGGTAACTGACCCAAAAACTGAAACATTCATCCATCCATTCATTCATTCATTTATCCATTCATTGAATTGTTATGGATTAGTACCTACTATATATCATGCTCTGCTTTGGGATCCAAGTGTTGATTTTAGTAAATCTAGTTTCTGCCTTCATAAAGATTACAGTCTTCAAGATTAACAACCATAATCTGTGGAGAAGAGAGCATGATATATCAGTTTAGGTCTCCACAGAATTTATTCATTCATTCAACAAACATTTAGCGAGTTTATGTGCAGGCCACAGGGAGAAATCAGACATGGTCCTTGTCCTCAAAGAGCTCACAGTTCAGAGGCATATTGTAAATACAACATGGTATGTTCTATAAAGTTAAGTCATGATGTATGTGCATGTAACATTTGTACATGTAATTATACAGAGGAGAAAGAGAGAGAGAGAGAGGAATCAAATAAATATCACAGTGGTTCATCCACCATTCCTCTTAATGAGAAATGCTCCAGCACATGAGATAGGAAAGTGAGGCTAGTATATCTCTAGATTGTTTACTTCCCATTACCTTGAGTGGTTTGATTGTTACAGAAAACCAGAAAAAAAATCAAGCCATGCTTAGAGAAAGGGAGTTACATTTTATTAAGGGCAGGGCCAGAGAAAAATGTGCTTTTCAAATTCTGGGGTCCCCCCTACATGGAGGAAACCTTTTCTATTTATACTTTTCCTAGCTCTTTTATCTCGCAAATTTAGAATGGGACTTCCGGGCCTTCTGGAAAAGAAGGCCTACGTGCTACGAAGGGGCCATGAGACTATCTCAAGACCTGGCCTGGTGTCTGCACTGACAACTGTCTGGGGCATAGTCCACGGCCTCTCTGGAATGGGAGTAGTCTTATTTTCCTTATTATTTAAGCAAGCAACCATCTACAGAAACTAAAATAGCAGGGTTAAAATTTCAAACAGCAGTTTTTATATAAGGTGGATGCTTCATAATCAATGCTTACCTCGCTGACATGCATTTATTATTACAAATACACATTTTTCTTCACTCAAAGTCCCTAAACTCAAGTCAACTACTTCATGTGGTCATCAGCCAAAGAAGTAGATTCAGTTCCCTCACAGGCTAGGTTGAACTTATGGACTAGGACACACTTTGTGGATAGGTTGACCAGACAGTTCATCATCCAAACCAGGACACCAATGAGAGTGAAAAAAGGTGATAGTGATAATTACACCAGAAGCAGAGGCATAAACTGAGACCATTCTGGGCAAGCTGGGCATATGGCATCTTTATAGGTGACTTAAGGAATTTTTATTTATTCATCTGAAAAGAGATTTTTTTAAATAATATATTTGTTACATAGGCATTAAAATACAAGAATGTTTTCTAGTATTAATTTTAATTATTTTAAAATACAAGGTGGGGCAAAAGTAGGTTTGTTTGTGTGAAAAAGAATATAATAAGTAATCTATACTAATAAAAGCCTAGGTGGCCCTCGCACCCTCATGTCATCACAAAATGGCCACCTCCATGTCATTATAAGGTGACCATCACAAGATGGCCTGCAGGAGAGGGCATTTGTGGGCAATCAGGCAAGCAGGGGAGGGCAGTTGGGGGCAAACAGACCAGCAGGGGAGGGCAGTTGGGGGCGATTGGGCTGGCAAGGGAGAACAGTTGGAGCAACTGGGCTAGAAGGAAAAGACAGTTGTCTCTGCCTGCCTGATCACCTCTAATTGCTTTTCCTTGCCAGCCTGATCTCACCCCTAATGGCCCTCCCCTGCTGACCTGATCTTGCCCCCAGCTGCCTCCCCGGCAAGCCTTATTTCACCCCCAACTGCCCTCCCCTGCCAGCCTGATATTGCCCTCTCCCCTACCTGCCTGATCACTCCTAACTGCCCTCCCCTGTCAGCCTAGTTGCTCCCAACTGCCCTCCCCTGGCTACCTGATCTTGTCCCCAACTTCGCTCCCCTGCCAGCCTGATCTTGCCCCAATGGCCCTCCCCTGCTGCCCTGGTTGCCCCCAACTGCCCTCCCCTGCCAGCCTGATTGCCCCTAATCAAGCCTTAGCCCCCACTACCATGGGTTTGTCCAAAAGGAAGTCAGACATCTGGAAAATGGCCAGTCAACCTGGTTTAATTAGCATATTACCCCTTTAGTGGTATAGATAGATTATATAGGATAGCATTGCTTAAATAGGGGGAGGGAGAGCTTTTTTCATCAGGAGGAGATGATGAAAAAATACATAATCCCTATATGTGGACTGATAGTCAGCCATATGCACTATACTGCCAAACCTGTCATTAAAAAACTGAACCACTTTTTTACATCTTACATCAAACAGCTGTTGCCCTTAAAACCCTTCCTCAGCCCCCACCTTAGGTTCTACCTTTGCAGTTTACCCAGACTAGATTCTGATTGGTTGGTTTCAATGCCAATCAGCGTCTAAAGCTCCACTTCCTAGGCAGTCATTGGCTCCTCGCACTTCACCCAGATTTGGTTATGACTGGTCAGTTTCTATGCCAGTCAGTGTCTCTGGGACTATCAATGTGCTTGATCAGAGAGGTGGGGCTGATCAGCAGCCCCAGTGAAGGCCTGAGAGACAAAGAGGCGGGGCTGCTGGCCCAGGCCCAAGAGAAAGGGAGAGGCAAGGGCTGATCAACAGCTGCCACAGAGGCTACAGATCAGACCCTGCACTGACTTCTAATCAATCGAGCCTTCAGTTGTTTTGGATGTTACAACTCTAGGTTGTATATTAGTATTTATATACACTTATGTAAACACATTTATAAATATGTATTACACAAATAATAGCACAGTGTTCACACTGTTCTGCACTTCCTTTTTTCTATTAACAATATATCTCAGATAATTACATATTGCTAAAATGAGCTTCCTCCTAATATTCAATGTTTACTATTTTACTGTATGGATATACATAACTTATTTAACCAGTCTCCATTGATAGACATATAGGTTGTTCCCCATCCTTTGCTGCCATTAATGATCCAAACCATCTGTCATTTTGCATATGTCCCAGTATACCTGTAGGACACATTTCTGGAAGTAGAACTATCGAATCAAAGGGCATATCAGTCAAGATTCTGTTGGTTTGCTCATAACAGAAAAGCCAAAAGAACAGTCACTTAAACAATATAGAGATTTGTTTCTTCCTCAAAATAAAAAGAGACTACCGATGGGCCATCCAGAGTGGCCAAGGGCTTACAAGTATCAAGAATGAACAGAATTCTATCTTTAGCTCTGTCATCTTCTGCCCAACGCTTATACCATTGTGGAGGCCTTCTTTAAGTAAAATAATACAAAATTACAAATACCTTCTTAGAAAGAGGAAGAAAACATAATATATTATAAAGTTTTTAATGCCAAAATAATACTAACATCACAAAATCGAAGAGAAATAATATAATTATGCAATTACCCAACATATCTTTATAATAGGTTCTTCCCAACTTTTTTTTTTAGCTTTGATTAGTTTTTCATAGAACAAGATTTATCCCTGACTGATTTGACTTAGTGGATAGAGCGTCAGCCTGTGGATTGAAGGGTCCCAGGTTCGATTCCAGTCAAGGGCACATATCTTGGTTATGGACACATCCCCAGCAGGGGGTGTGTGGGAGGCAGCTGATTGATGTTTCTCTCTCATCAATGTTTCTAACTCTCTATTTCTCTCCCTTCCTCTTTGTAAAAAAAATCAATAAAATATTTTTTTTAAAAAAGAACAAGATTTACATATTTTCTGAAGGATAAAAATAAAATTGAATTTTTCCTGTAGCATAGCTCATTAAAAAAATTTTTTTTGAAGGCCACTGACTTTATTGATTTAAAAAACTTTATACGGACAGTGACTGTTTTGCCAAAAGAGAAGCCAAATGTCATTAAACAGACTAGGGGTGAGGGTAGGAGGGCCAGAAATCCACTCAGAAAAGCTGACTATTGACCTGAAACTGGCAGGGCAAAGAGAAGGTAGATGCATGAGAATTCCAAAAACATTGAAATGGTGAGGGGAGAGAACTCCCCCAGAGACCCGGAGGACATTGGTGGTGAGCAGATGTTCCCTTTGTAGAGGACCCTGGAGAAGCCCCCACTCAGCTGCAAACTCTGGAGACTCAAGGCTGGTGTTAGGGATTGGGGGGTCCCCAGAGAGCATCACAAGAAGGCGTCGCACCACTCTCGAAGGCACCCAAAGCAGTCCCGGGACTGCTTGGCATTGGCGCCACTTGTGTCCTGTAGCCATTCCCAGAAGAGGTCTTCATCCTTCTTTAGCACCAGAAGCTGGCCAAGGACACGTAAGCCTTGTCAAAGCCCCTCTCCTCCAACTTCTTGCCCAGGACCTCACCGATCCCGGCCAGGCTCCCACTGGCTTTCCCCCCATGGGTTCGGCCACGAAGTCTCGGTGCTTTTGGGAGGTTGTCATCTGGATCGGGGTTAATCGGCAGTTCCAGCTCCCGTAACGGTTCCTCTAAAATGTATTTATATGGTTGATAGTTGATAAGTATAAAACATGTGAGAGATACTATTTGTAATGCTACTACAGGTTTTGCCCTATAACTGTAGAATTCTGATAAACTCTGTGATTCATAATGCCCATCAGAAAAGTATTCGGTATGTTTATAAATGCAGAAGCTAAGTTATTAGGCATTTTTCTGATAACAGAAAGCTTTCATTTTACCAGGCATCATTGAGTGCCAAATTTCCCACTTATAATTTTATACTTCTGGTAAGTGGAAGAACATTACACAGACCAGCTTCTGGATCTGTACATTTTAATCTTTTTTCTCCTCCGCTACTAAGTATTTCTTGTGCCGAGCACAGGACACAATCGCATTATGCTTTGACCTCTGGCCTTGCACCCAGGAGAGCTGACACAGGAAGCAGTATTGATCAAGCCATTCCTGCAATAAGACAACTAGCAAATGACCGCAAACTGCAGACACATATCCCTCTAAACACCAACTAAATGCATCCCCAGTCCAACTTCCTCTTAGCTGGATCCCCAAAATTCCCACAGCCATTCCAGTACCATCCCATAGAGGGAAAAGTGTGACCCAGGGAAACTCGAAGTAGAAATAGACAGCAGCCTTTAGATCTGCAATGGAAATATCTCACTTCTGCAAAGAGGGTTACAAGAGCACAAGACCGTGTGAACACATTCTTAAGGCCTCCCAGGGCTTTGGGAGATGTTAAACTCCATTACCTGTGTAGTATAATGTCCCTGGCCTGCAGGATTCTGGACGCAGCCTGGTCAAGCACACACGCAGGATTGGGAAGGTGGGAAAGAGGCAGCAGCCCCCTTCTTTGCCAGTGGCGGTTGCTGAGGCATGAGTTTTTGCCTTGGTCATTAGGCTCCATAGGCTACAGTCCATCACCCACCTTGGGGATATGGGCAATGGAGGGCAGCTATGTGGGTCAGCAGCAGCTGTCTCCTATTTCTGTTTGTTTGCTTCTATCCTCATTTCAAATCGGCAGGAAAGGAAGGCATGCAATGAACACCCAAGAACCATCCATCTAGTTTCAGCCATCATTAATAACTGTGCCATTTTTTGCCTCATCACTGAACCATTCCACAGTAAATTTAAAATGTCATGATACTTCACCCATAAATAATGCAACATGTATTTCCAAAGAGCAGGGATATTTCTCCGATTAATAATAGTCCCAATATTATACCTACCAATAATAGTAGTAATCCCTAATATCACCTAAAACTCACTTCCAATTTCTACAATTGTCCTAAAATTCTATTTTAGAGCCATTTCTTAGAAATTAGAATCCGGTAATTTTCATGTAATTAATTTGTTTATAATGCTTCTTAAGTCTCTTATCTAGTCCCCCTCCTGACATTGACTCTGAAGAGACCCGGCCAGCTGTCATGTAAACTGGTCCACATTCTAAACATGTCTATTTCCTTATGCTGTCATTTAATTATCACTATTATTTCCTGCAAAATGAGGTCGGTCTAAAAGCTTGGTTCTTTTTTTTTTAAGCAAGCTTTATTGGGGTATAATTTATATATAATAACCACCATCCTTTTTACTTTACAGTTTTATGCATTTTGACAAATGCAAACAGTCACATACTCTAACAGCTTGGTCTGATTCAGATTAAGATGATAGGTCAAAATACTTTGAAGTGATGCTGTGAACTTCCTACTGAATTTCCTATCACATCTGCAAGTGCATAATATCTAGTTGTCCCACTCTTAATGATATGATTTTGAACATTGGGTTTCTGCAGCTTTATCTCTGAATGTATATGTTTTCTAGGCCGTGCAACAAATTACTAAGAACTAGGCAGCTTAAAGCAACACCTATTTAATAGCTCACAGATCTGTAGGTCAGAAGTCAGGCATGGCCTTCCTAGGTTTTCTGCTCAGGATATCACAAAAATAAAATCAAGGCGTCGGCAGGCTATTTCCCATCTGGAACTCACCAAAGTTGTTCTGACTTTAATTCAGGTCTGATTGCTTTGTTAAGGGAAAATAAGACCATAAGACCGATGCTACTCCATGGGGCCCTGGGAGGCATTTGTCTGCAACCCCGTGGATGCCTACTAGCACCATTTTAAAAGTTGGTGGGAAACCTAGCGCAGTAACCTAACACAGGCAGGGCCTTTGCGAAGGAAAGCTTTGGACATTCTGCCAGATAGAGAACCCTCAACAGCTGAATGCTGGCTCAGAGCAAAAGGAACAAGGGATGGCAGAAGACAATGCACAAACCTATAGGGACAACTTTTCAGTGACTCCCCTTTTCCAAGTCCCTAGTTCCTAGTAACCATCAGAGAGTGTTTGCCTAGTGGGCACCAGTTATTTGTTGATGTTTCCCTAATGCTTCGTGCTTGGTGTAACAGGTATGTGCTAATCTCCGCTGTTAGTGGAGGTGGTGCCTTGACTGTAGACTGGAATATCCAAGGAGGAAGAAGTTGTGAAGTTACGGGAGCAGGCTCCCACTCTGCACAATGAGGAAGGGGATGTGCAGAGTGACAACAGCTAGTCCAAGGCTCCTGAAGTTAGTGGCGAAGGCAGGCTGAGAACCCATGCCTGCTGGCCCTCCGTCTGGAGCGCTTTCTGGTAAGGCATTTCAGCCCCCTTAGGAGCCCCCTCATTTACTCTAAGTGTGCCCTTCCTGCCTTTCGTGGTGAGCATGGAGGGCACTGGGGATGGGACCTCTACCGCTTTGGGACAGTCTTGATCGGCTCTTAGCAAAGCAGTTACAGCGCAGCAGTGAAAACATGAAAACTAAAGCCTGGCTTCTGACGCCAGCTTTGCCGAATGGCCCTGGCAGATTCTTACACCCTCTCTAGTCATGTAGTTGTCTGTAAATGAGGAATAGGAATAGTATTGAACTCACACTATTCAACTACTTCACCTGATGTTCTCTTCCATTTTGTCAGTCTCGGGGGGGTGATAAAGGTGCTGTTTCCTTAACACTCTGTTACTGTGGCTTTGAGTAACCAAGCATTTAGTGTCAGGCAGTGGGAGGGAAGGAATGGGAGAGCACGAGATTTAAAATATGGCCCCAGCTGAGACCAGTTTGGCTCAGTGGATAGAGCGTCGGTTTGCGGACTGAAAGGTCCCGGGTTCGATTCCGGTTGGAGACATGTACCTTGCTTGCGGGCATATCTCCACTGTGGGACGTGCAGGAGGCGGTTGATCGATGTCTCTCTCTCATCGATGTTTCTGACTTTCTATCTCTCTCCCTTCCTCTCTGTAAAAAATCAATAAAATATATTAAAAAATAAAATAAAATAAAATATGGCCCCAGCTGCAGCTGGTTTGGCTCGGTGGATAGAGCATCAGCCTGGGAACTGAAGGGTCATGGATTCGATTCTGGTCAAGGACACATGTCCAGGTTGCAGGCTCGACCCCCATTAGGGGGCATGTGGGAGGCAGCCAATCAATGATTCTTTCTCATCATTGATGTTTCTATCTTTCTATCTCTATCTCTATCTCCCTCCCCCTTCCTCTCAGGAATCAAAATATATTTTTTTAAAAATATGGCCCCACTGTTTTGGATTATAATTGAAAATATGGACTACCATTCAGCAAGTATTTCCTGAGCACCTACTTGCTAACTTTTGATTTCAAAAAGCTAACTATTTGGTTCTTCTTTCAGAGAAAGGAATAGATTCAAAACTTAAGCAAAATTAGGAATAAGACCCAGACTCCCTCCACCACTTTCCCCAACCCAACCCCAATTAAAAAAAAAAAATTATATATGTATATATCCAGGCTGGTGGGAAAGGAAAGAGTCAAGGGAAATGATGAAAGCTGAGACATCACCCATCACCCTTTCTTTGCACCTATTTTAAGTCTCAGGAGTTCAGGGGGGTGTGACATCACAGGACACCTGTGACCATTTCCTAGGAAAAGCCTCTTTGGGCTGGAGGCAAGGTCCCAGGAAAGAACCGTTTCTAGTTTACAACCTCCAAGGCCCCGAGGCCCAGCACGGTTTAGAAGCCTCCTATGACTGCTGCTCAGAAGTCACCACACAGCTGCCCTCTCTGACGCGTGGACACAGAGAGGAAGCAGGCAGGCTTGGTCACTATTCCCAGGAAAGGTAAGCGGGGCTGAAAATGACCATGGAGCAGTTCAGCCCAATAGATGCCCACACAGCTGGACAACATCCAAGGCAGGATGGCCCCTCTGGACCCACAAAAACCGTCAGGACTCAGGGGAGAGGGGGAAATGACTATAATGAAACCTCTCCCTCCTGGCTGAATGGGCTGAGTCTGGAGTGGGGGCAGACAGAAAGAGGCAGGCGGAGGCTGAGGTGCGCAAAAGCAGAAAAATGCTCTGTGCGACACAGTGTGAGCAGGAAGGGACAGGTCAGAGGAGAAGGGGTCCCATCTCCATGATTCGCAGCCTGATGAGCTGTCATCAGACCCGCTGCGATGACAACAGATGTGATTGCAGCTCTCCCACTTTCCTCTCTGAGAAACAACCCAATCACCAGCACCGCTTTCCTTTGCCCAGCAGCTACATCCGTGTTCCTGGAAGCTGAGGACCTACAGAGAACAAGGGAACAACAGAGGCAAATGAGAAAGGAGGCGAGGGGGAGGCACTAGGGGAGAAGGTCCTTTCCATTTTGGCCGCTGGTTCCCAGAGGGCTCTGAGTCAACCTCCCAAGTGGACCATCCTGCCTGTATTCCTGGGAAAGTGGGCATTCAACCATCCAGATGCCAGGATTCTGCTGGTCCTTAGTGTCCCTGAAACTGAGCGAAGACAGGTTGCTCTACATAGGATGCTGGTCACCTGGTGATCCAGGCCTGCCTTTCCCACTGCAGGGAGGAGTCACAAACTGGTCTTTAGAATTGATCCTTAGGCAATTCTCCTACGGGGATAAAATTTGAATCAGATGGTGTTGGTTGAGAGGTCACCTGGTAATCCACGCCTGCCTTTCCCACTGCGGGGAGTAGTAACAAACTGGTCTTTAGGAGAATTGATTTTTAGGCAGTTCTCCTGAGGGCATAAGATTTGAACCAGATGGTGTTGATTGAGAGGCAAAGATGATGAATACAAGACATATGAGGAAGCAGAGTCTATGGGGGCTGCTTTGAAGGTCAAGGAGGGGCAAAGGCTCATTCCCAGCTTTTGGACCTAGGTGACTGCTGACATTATTTACCTTTGTCTCTCCTTCCCGCCCCCCAACCCCCTCCCTAGGACCCAGCTCATCGTAACAAGGTGTGCAGCCCGCAGGCTGCAAGTTTGACATGTTGTCCTAGGTGGACAGGAGGTACTACATGAATAAATCACTTAACAAATCCCCTCAGGGACATTTCACCTTCATTACTATATCTGAACTCACTTGGTGAGCCACTTAATACCGGAAGAAGTAAGAAATCATACCCTGTCCCATAAAAGAACACGGGAGGACTGGGAGAATGCAACCCCAACGCAACTGAGCAGTAGTTGTCCTGCTCTAGGAGAACCATGACTAGACGGTCTCCTAAAGTTAGCTGAATAACTTGGCTTTGGCTTCCCCTTCGATGAATGACAGCACCGGAAAGAAAGGTGATCTAATGGCCCTAGCACCTTGCTATTCAAAGTGTGGTCTATAGACCAGCAGCAGTGATACCTGGGGGTTTGTTGGAAATGCAGAATCCCAGACCCCACCCGACCTGCAATTCAGACTCTTCATGTAACAAGAATGCATACTCAAGTTTGGGTAGCAAGGACTTCGATTACAGAGAGAAAGGAAAGAGCCCTGAGAGAGGGTGAGGAGTAGGAGGACCCGTGAGGTGACTAAGAGCACCTTACATGGCAGGTGTTCATTGTATCTATTAATTTCTAAACTAATTATTATTCCACAGTCAAAGAAAGAGAAAACCAGCGAGACCGAGAGTATAATGTGCAACATCCTGTGCCAAAACCAGCCTGTTTGATGCCAGAGTGTGGCCATGTGAGATTTTGAGTGCACAGTTGTTCACAGGTAAACTAGAAGGGCAGCGGGGCTTACTCACTTGCCACTTCCCCCACCAAATCCTTGACAATTACAAACACTACCCGCCCCCATCCTCCCTCCTTGGTAGAAATTGACCATTTCCTACTTTATTCCCAGCATAAAGTAGGTGCTCAATAATTGTGTGCCAAATAATGAAAGTGTTGTGCTAGCAGGCTTAGATCAATTAGTGATTGTAATTGAAACTGAATGTAATTAATTATATAATTTAGGGCTGTTCAAGTTTAATTCTCCTAAAATTACATCATGAAAACAGGGCAGGAGGATTACAGATAGAAGGAAAGGAGCCATGAGTAAATCTTCCATATACAGTACGTGCACATTGAATTAACAACAGTAAAAGATTCACATGACTGCCTAACTAGGGTTTTCTCATTTGAAACCCATTTGGACACGGAGTCCAAAATCAAAGATTTTACTACAGAACCAGGGTTATGCAGCAGTTGACGCTCTCAGCAGTGGCTCTGCTCAATTTGGGAACATCAATTTGTCTTGATCCATTTCTACTGCTGCTCTCCATGCCATGTGAATCTCTCCTACTCGCACAGACTCAGACAATATTAGAGCAAAGAAAGGTCTTTGTAGAATCTTTTTCTTTAATCCTCACCCAAGGATATTTTTCCATTTATTTTTACTGACAAAGGAATGGAGGGAGGGAGAAATGAACATTGATGTGAGAGAGAAACAGCGATTGGTTGCCTTCTATACACACCCCAATCAAGTATTGAACCCACAACCTTGAACTGAGCCCTGACCAAGAATCAACCTGCAACCTTTTGGTGCACAGGATGATACTCCAACCAACTGAGCCAACCAACTGGGGCTCTTTGGAGAATCTTCAGATCAGTGGTTTTTAGGCCAATCAGACCTAATATACCCTTTTACAATAACTATTTTGTATTGGTCCTTACCATCCTGAAATGAAATCCATAGAAACTAGAACCTAACTACATATTTTCATTTTTAAAAGTTACACTGGGAGAAACCAAGATAGTGGCATAGGTGAACACCTAAACTGCTGCCTCACACAGTAATTTCAAAACTACAACTAAAAGACAGAACTGCCATCATCCAGAACCACAGGAAAGCTGGCTGAGTGGAAATTCTACAACTAGAAGGAAAGAAAGGGCTCACAGAGACTCAGAGGAGCTGCAAAATGTTGAGGTACAGAGACACATACATGGAGAGGATGGGTGGCAGAGTGTCTGGCTGGCTTTCTCTAGCAGGAGTGGGATGGAAATTCCCAACTACACTGAACCTCCGTTCCGATTACACTGAAACCCAGTTCTAGGTGAGACCTCGAGATCCCAGACTCATACAGAGAGAGTCTGGACTGTCTGGAAAAGAGCGGAGCACACGGAAACTCAGGGGAGCCACAAAAGGCAGAGGTCTGGAGGCGCATATGCAAGTGCACACAAAGGGGACTAAAGCAATTACCAAGGGATACTAAGACTCAGGGGCCTCATAGGGCAGGGCTGACAGGAAGCCAAGGCTGTCTGCTCAGCCCTGAGACTCCACCCCATCAAAACTTTCGCAAGTCTTGTCTCATAAGGCTGTCTCCAGCACAGAAGTTCTCCCAGCATAAACACAGCTGATCCTCAAAGCCAATTGGCCTGGAGATCAATTCCCCCCAGTGATACCAACAACAATCAAGACTTAACTACAACAAGGCTATACACACAGTCCATAAAGGAGCACACCAAGAATGTCTATCTCAGATAACTGGGGAGGCTGAGCCACTGGGCCATATAAGACAATTAGCACACAAAGCTACTCTACCAACTCAGGGAAGCAGGGAAAATGTGGAGACAAAGGAACAGATCATAAACAAAAGAAATGGAGGAAAACAAACAACTGGATATAGAGTTCAAAACCACAGTTATAAGGTTTTTCAAGAAATTTGCTAGAAAAGGTCAATAAATTTAGTGAGATCCTTGAGGATATGAAAAAGGATCAACTAGAAATTAAACATACACTGACTGAAATAAAAAATATTATACAGAGACCTAACAGCAGACTACAGGAATGCAAGAATCAAGTCAAAGATTTCAAATACAAAGAAGCGAAAAACACTCAACCAGAAAAGCAAAAAATAAAAAGAATCCAAAAATTTGAAGATAGTGTAAGGAGCCTCTGGGACAACTTCAAGGAAACCAAGATCAGAATTATGGGGATGCCAGAAGAAGAGAGAGAGCAAGATACTCAAAACCTATTTGAAGAAATAATGACTGAAAACTTCCCCCACCTGGTGAAAGAAATAGACTTACAAGTCCAGGAAGTGCACAGAACCCCAAACAAAAGGAATCCAAAGAGGACCAAACCAAGACATATCATAATTAAAATTCCAAAAGCAAAAGACAAAGAGAGAATATTAAAAGCAGCAAAAAAA
>PVJN01045892.1:0-16678 GCA_004026805.1 Lasiurus borealis
TGCCCGCCCCGGGCCCGAGCAGCGGCCTCACCATGACCACCAAGGACTCGCTGTGGACCGACGGCAGCCCCCAGCCCCCTCCCCAGCAACTGAGCTCCAAGGGGGCCGCCATCTTGCCGGGGCCAACCTCTCCTACCCCGGAAGTACTTCTGCCGCCCAGTTTCCGGCAGGTGAAAGTGAGGGGCGGGGCTGGGGAGGGGAAGGGGTCCCTGGGTGCTCTGGAGAGGGACAGGGAGGGCCAGGTTGAGAGTCAGCTTGGCCTGGGTCTAGCTAGCGGTTAGCAGCCCTGGGCCTTACACCAGACCCATCAGTCATTCTGTAAATACTTATTGGCTGCCTAATGTATCCCAAACCCCTTGAACTTTACTACCCTGTTTGTAAAAAATAGGTAGGACAGCTTCTTCAAAGTGTTGTGTTTAAAGTTATGACCAGGGGGGAAGACAAATTTGGCACACGATAGGCACTTAATAATAATGGCTCAGCCCCTTCACCCATACATTTGGCCTCTGCCTTTTTCTACGCTCCGTCTCAGTTATGTCATCCTCATGTTTAATTTGCTCCACCCTCCTTAAGAGTGACTCCCTGTTCCTGAAATTTGTCAGGTGAATTCTGCCTTCTTTCAGGATGCATTATGTGTGTTCCCTTGCCATTGCTCCCTCAAAAATGAGCTTAACTGTCACTTTCCCCAGGGATGATTTTACAAAGTTAGCACCTTCGAGGTTCCTGCAAGCCCCTTGTACGTACTTCGGTTGTAGCTTCTATCCCTAGTACAGACCTTTTGCTTTTCGCTTCAGGAAGCTCTTTGAAGACGGGACGAGGCTGGCTTTCTGCTAGTAGAAGTGAGGCCTGTGCATTCGCATTGGGCCCTGTGCTTAAAAGGACCCAACTTCCTTAATATTCCGCTATTATCATGATATTCTTAATAATTTTTGTAAAAGGGGACTCCGGCATTTTTATTTTCAACTGGGCCTTGCGAATCGCATAGCCAGTTGTGTCTGTGAGCCTAATGGGCATGAACTAAATGTTTCTGGAACATCAACTAACAATTCCTCAGAATAATCTTAAAAAGAGAAGATAGGTCTTGAGAATGCCATGATCCTAACTTGCTTATGGGGTCCTGGAGTTAGGACTTGGATGCTACGTCTTTTTTTTCTAGAAAGCACAGTAGTCTTTCTGGAATACTCTCCCAGTCATTTCTCTCAGTTTTCTTCCTTACCTCTGCCCAGCTGAGATAGATGGGTCCCCTTAAACAATTAAGAGCACAAAACAAACCTCTGCAATTTTTTCATAAAGTTACAATTCAGCAAATAATTGTAGGCACTCCCTTACTGTTTACATATCCACCTAAATTACAGTGTCAGTCTGCTAAAACTTTTTGTCATGTTTCAGAAATAGGAAGGAAAAAGTATGTCAAAGGTGGAAATCCATTAGTAATATGGTGTAATTGGGAGATAGTTATATATGTATTATTAAAACTAAATATCAAAACATTTATTTTGCAACTACTGTGTCCAAGACACTGTAAGGCTCTGGAAGAACACAGAGGTAAATAAGTCACCCAATTCTATCCTCAGGAGTTTATAGTCTGCAAAGGAGACATAAACTAGGTGTAACGAGTCATGTTATCATGAGTAAAGTTAGAGATATAGCCCTAACCAGTTTGGCTCAGTGGATAGAGCGTCAGCCTGCAGACTCAAGGGTCTAGGTTTGATTCCAGTCAAGGGCATGTATCTTTGTTGTGGGCACATCCCCAGTGGGGGGTGTGCAGGATGCAGCTAGTCGATGTTTCTCTCGCATCGATATTTCTAACTCTCCCTCTCCTTTCCTCTCTGTAAAAAATCAATAAAATGCATTTTGTTAAAAAAATCAAGTTAGAGATATAAATAAAATTTTATGAAAGCACAAAGCAGGAATGATGCCTCCACTGTGAAACTAGTGGAGGCTCTCTCTTCAGTTTTCAGTAAACAGAAGGCAATCCAACTTTTAGATTCAAGTAATGGGACTTCCCTATTTTGAAGGTCAAAATTCCAAGCCATAAAGTTCAGAATTCATATATTACAATCAGACATTTTAAATATCATACCCAGAGAATGTGACTTCCCTGAGTCTTGTTTGTAGGATGGAGTGGGATGGAAATGGATGCACATTCCTTGTGAATACATGATTCCTCAGTCCAGCCTTCTTCCTTATTGATGCTGTTACAGATGTCTTCATTTGTTTTAAAGAAAAATTAAATTTCTTAGCATTGAATTAAGACAGAGACTAGCATGCTGTTGCATCTAATGAGAGAATCCTTCTCACAAGTTTATTTGTGCCTGTTTAATAGCAGTCTTTTATTGCTGCAATTCCTTTTGAGAATCTATATTTGCTAGATTAAAGTTAAAACCAGAGTGCTGCTGATTTCACAACCAGGTTGAATATTGTTCCAGAGAACCACACAGAAAGATGAAACCTTCAGGAATTATGCCTGGTATGGGTAGTTGGCCCCTGTGTCTTTTTCTGGCTGCTAAAGAGTATTGTTCAGAGTTCATCAAAATCACTTCATATTTCTACCAGGAAGCATACTATCTGCAAAACATTCATGTATGAGTGGGATGACCTGAATCACAGCTTTTTAATGAGTATTCCAGACAATGTTTTCCCTGCAAAAGAACTATTATTTTTCAAGAGATGGACAATAAAAATGACTGCATGTAGTCATAGTCATCTAAACTCAGGAGACCTGACCTTGGCTTCTTTTCCTACCCCTCATGTATTTCTTAACTTGGGAGCCATAGTGCAGGTTCTACTAGGATCTGTTTATCTGGGTGATTAAGCATCTGTGAAATGGTGCTATAGGCAAAGATGAAAGGTTTGTGACAGTGCTCATGTAGTATGATCCCTTATGGAAAAGTTGAACTAGAGAGCCTTGAATGGCCCTTTCAACTCTAAACTTCTATAATTCAATTTGATGTTTAGATATAGAATCCTTGGGAAGGAAAAAGGCAAACACTGAGTGCAACTCAGGACAGCTGGTTTCCTGACTGAGTCTCCAATTAGCTATATGAACTTGTGACAATCATTTTACCTTTAGTCCTCAACTTATTCATTTAAAAAGCAAAGATGTGGGCTTTTTGGTTTTTCTTTTTTTTAGCTCTGAAATACTATCCATCTATGTATAATGAACATTTAATAATAGATTATATTCATGAAGAAATTTCTATATACCAGATATTGTTTGAAGTATCCAACTCATTGGATATTTATAATGGTAAGTACTATTATGTTCCTGTATTTACAGGAAAGAAAGTACTATTATGTTCCTGTATTTCCAGGAAAGAAATTAAGGCATAAAGATGTTAATTAACTTGTCAAGGTCACCTAGCTAATAGGTGATAAAACCAGGATGTAAACCCAACCAGTTTGGGCTTATACTCTTAACCACTATGTGATACTGCCTATAGACTTCTGTGTAATTCATTAAAAATCCTAGTTTCACTCAAACTGGAGTTATCAATGCCATAATATTGCCATTATCACTTGTTTTAGTAGTAGTAAGCCATTAAACAAGTTCAGTAAGCAATTTCTGTATTTGCAGCACACTGTAGGCTATCAGGGAATAAAAATGCATGTTCATAGTTGATAAAACAAGGCCTACATATTTGAAGTAACTGTAGATGGTTGGCAGATACCCTTTTGTCAAGCGGATCACAAGTCTACGGTGGTTTTAGACAAAGACTTTCATGTGCTGCAATGCTTGGCAAAAGCCTGGTGGACCAATTAGGACTTTAGCTGGCCTTGAAGGATAGGTACATTGGATTTAGATTGGCACAGAAGAAGGCATTCCACATGGGTTACGCTGCAGGAGCCAAGGCAGAGAGATGGATTGACTATGGGAAAGAATCTGAAGATAAGTAAATGGATGCTGGATTCAATAAAAATTTAGAGAATGATCAGAAAAACTGTTGATTGATTAATCTGAGAACCAGAGGAGGTGATAGTGGATAGCCTGGGAATATAGAGTTTTGAGAAGGTAAAAAAGAAGAATAAACATCCAAATATAATATTAATGGATTCACATTTTCATAGATGAAAGATGGAATGCTATTGTTTCCCTAGACAATATGAACCCATAAATTGTATTAAATTAAGCAAAATGTAATAAATAAAGAAATGTGATAATGGCAATATTATGGCATTGATAACTCCAGTTTGAGTGAAACTAGGATTTTTAATGAATTACACAGAAGTCTATAGGCATAGTATTATTAGAAAGTTACATGGCACCCTCGCACTGAGCATTTTTCATTGTCTAGGTTGTTACAAATCAAACTGCAAGGGATCCCATAGCTACTCCCCACTCCAGGTGTCGGGGGGTGGGACTGCAAGGGATAACTGAAGAAATTGGTATTAGAAATAGGGACGGGTGTAAGATCATGAGGAATATGACACAGATAATGGAAGGAAAGATAATGGACAGGAACAAAAGATCCAAAATGAAGTTTTTGCAGGAGATGACAGAGTAAATCTACACACATTGAAGGCAAAATTGGCTACTTGTGGACAAAAGCCTTAAGATACCAGAGAGAACAGGGATGAGATCCTAGAAATTACAAGTTAAAAGACTGAGATCAGTAGCTTGAGCAGTGGAGCTGACATTGAAAATGAGAGACATGCTTTCTCTCTGACAGGAGGAAGTTTCAAGAGGAGCATGGGATGCTGAGTTAGCTCAAATCAGTTTCCTTCAAATTTCCCTGTTACATTCGGAAAACTTTTAAAAAGCCTGCGAGAAAGAGATTTGGGCTTTGAAAGAGAGAGAATAATTTAGAGAATGTGCCAGGGAGTTTGTAAAAAATGAGTGAAAGAATTGCTGACGGTGGCAAAGGTTAAATTTAAATTAGTATGAAGGAGATAAATCAAGTGAGAACCATAGGCAGGCTAATAATTAGGTGCCTTTTCAAACAGATATTCTTTAAATATTTATTCAACCTTTTTTAAAAAAATGGAAATGAAGTTAGCTAGAGAATGTAACAGGATCAATTTACATTTTGCCAATTCTGTCTGTTAGAAGTTCTATCTGGTGACCTGGGCTTAGTATCCCTTAAAGTTGGGTCCTGAGAACGACGTAGGGAAGAGGGAGGAAAAGGTCCTAGGAGTATGACAGAGATGGAATCTATAACTTCAGCAATGGGGCTCAGCCATCTGTAAGTCTAGCTAAGGAAGCACAGTTGTGTAGAATCCTCCTCTGGTACTGGGCTGTCCAAAAGTTTAAACGGAGAGCCAGGTTCATTTATTCGTTTGGTATCAATGTTATCAGGCGGTTATATAGATTAAAAGTGATTCATTTTGCTCCTGTAAAATGAATAGTAAGCCTGTTGTCTGTATTTTGTATTTAAAAGAATTAAATGAAACAAAAACAGTATCTTCTGATATAGTGGTCAACTTATGTAAAAACAGGAATATTACATTTTAAAAGTAAGAATGGTAAAGGGTCCTAAATGGAAATAAGTTTTCTATACTTTATTCAAAGTGATAAAACACATCATATACCAGTAGACTGTAATAAGTCATATGTGTATATTGTAATACTTAGAGCAACCATTAAGAAAACTATACAAAGTGATATAGTCAAAAACACTAAATAAATCAAAATAGATTTCTAAGAAATGTTCAAGTAACCCACATAGAAGAGAGAGAGAAAATGGAATAATTAAATGACTAGCAGGGGTTGAACAGAAAACAAACAATAAAATGACAGACTTAAACCATACCAAAATCACTAATTTCTGCAAGTGTAAATGGTCTAAATACATCAGTTAAAAGACAGATCAGCAGAGTAAGTGAAAAACTAACAAGCATGCTGTCTACAAGAAACTTCAAATATAATGACAAAGACAGGTTAAAGATAAAAGGATGGAAAAGCTATACCATGCAAACAATGATCAGGAAAGAAAGGTAAGAGTTGGTATATTAATATCAGGTGAAGTAGACTTCAGAGCAAAGAAAACAACTGCTGGAGACAAGAGGTTATCATATAACAATAAATGGGCCAAACCACCAAGAAGTCATAGCAATACTAAATATGTGAACTAAATAACAGTGCTTCAAAGTACATGAAGCAAAAACTGATAGAGGTGAAAGAATAAATAGAAAAATGATAGTTAAAATTATACCCCACTCTCAGCAATTGATAGAATTACTATACATAAAATAAGCAAAGCTCTAGGTAAATTAAAAAACAGGATCTAATTGACATTTATCAAATGTTCTATCCAATAACAGCAGAACACACATTCTAAGAGATCATGGAACATTCATCAAGATAGCCCATATACTGAGTCAAAAAGCAAACCACAACAGAAATTTTTAATAAAATCATGCAAAATATATTCTTTGATCATACTAGAATCAAGCTAGAAATAAGTAACAGAAAGACAACAGTAAACTCTCAAACACTTGAAAATTCAACAATATACTCCCAAATTATCAATGGGTCAAAAACAGTCTCAAAGGAAAAAAAATACATGTAATTAAATAATGAAAATATAATAAATTCTATTAAGAGAATGAAAACATTTCCAGTCTTGTGTCACAGACTGGAAAAAATATTTGCAAAACACATATGCATTAAAGGACTTGTATCCAAACATATACAAAGAACTCTTTTTTTTATTATTATTAATGTGATACATGTATACATTATCTTCCCATTGCCCACCCCCTACCAGGCATATCCTAACCCCCCAGTGTCTTGTGTTCATTGGTTATGCTTATATTGCTTATATTGGTTGATCTCTTATCTACCCCACCTCTCCCTAACCTTCCTGCTCTAATTTGACAGTCTGTTTGGTGCTTTACTGCCTCTGTATCTATCTTTTTGTTTATCAGTTTATAATGTTCTTTATTATTCACAAATGAGTGAGATCATGTGGTGTTTCTCCTTTATTGACTGGCTTATTTCACTTAGCATAATGCTCTCCAGTTTCATCCAGGTTGCTGCAAATGATAAGAATTCCTTCTTTTTTATGGCAGCATAGAATTCCATTGTGTAGATGTACCATAGTTTTCTGATCCACTCATCTGCTGACGGGCACCTAGGCTGTTTCCAAATTGTAGCTGTTGTAAATTGTGCTGCTATGAACATAGGGGTGCATAAATCCCTTCTGATTGGTGTTTCTACTAAGGGTGGGATTGTTGGGTCAAATGGGAGATCCATTTTTAGTTTTTTGAGGAAACTCCATACTGTTCTCCACAGTGGATTCCTTTTTCTCCGCATCCTTGCCAACACTTGTCATTTGTTGATTTGTTGATGATTGCCATTCTGACAAGTGTGAGATGGTATCGCATTGTCGTTTTGATTTGCATCTCTTGGATAATTAGTGACTTTGGGCATGTTTTCATCTGTCTCTTGGCCTTCCTTCTGTCGTCTTTAAAAAAGGTTCTGTTTAGGTCTGATGCCCATTCTTTTATTGGATCATTTATCTTCCTTTTATTAAGTTGTATAAGTTGCCTGTAAATGTTGGAGATTAAACCTTTATCAGTGCTAACATTTACAGATATGTTCTCCCATATAGTGGACTTTCTTGTTGTTTTGTTGATGGTTTCTTTTGCTGTGCAAAAGCTTTTTATTTTGGCCAAAACCGGTTTGGCTCAGTGGATAGAGCGTCGGCCTTTGGACTGAAAAGTCCCAGGTTCAATTCTGGTCAAGGGCAAATATTCTGGTTTCGGGCACATCCCCAGTAGGGGGCATGTAGGATGTGGCTGATTGATGTCTCTCTCTCATCGATGTTTCTAACTCTCAATCCCTCTCCCTTTCTGTAAAAAATCAATAAAATATTTTTTTTACAAAAAAAGCTTTTTATTTTGATGTAGTCCCATTTCTTTAGCTTCCATTGCCCTTGGAGCATTATCAATGAAGAAGTTCTTTCAGCATATGTCTGAGATTGTGCTGCCTGTGGATTCCTCTAGTATTTTTATGGTTTCCCATCTTATGTTTAAGTCCTGTATCCATTTGGAATTTATTTTTGTGTATGGTGTAAGTTGGTGGTCTAGTTTCATTTTTTTGCATCTGTCCAATTTTTTCAACACCATTTATTGAAGAGGCTGTCTTGACTCCATTGTGTGTTCATGCCTCCTTTGTCAAATATTAATTGAGCATAGTGGTTTGGGTGGATATCTGGATTCTCTATTCTATTCCATTGGTCTATATGTCTGTCCTTGTGCCAGTGCCAGGCTGTTTTGAGAACAGGTGCTTTGTAATACAGCTTGATATCTGGTATTGAGATCCCACCTACTTTATTCTTCTTTCTCAGGATTGCTGTGGCTATTTGGGGTCTTTTTTTTATTCCAGATGAATCTTTGGAGAGTTCTTTCTAGTTCTGTGAAATATGTCATTGGTATTTTAATGGGTAGTGCATTGAATCTATAGATTGCTTTGGGTAGTATGGATATTTTAATTATGTTGAGTCTTCCAATCCATGAGCATGGTATGTTTACGTCTGTTTACGTCTTCCTCTATCTCTTTTTTCAGTGTCCTATAGTTTTCTGCATATAGGTCTTTTACCTTCTTAGTTAAGTTTATTCCTAAGTATCTTAATTTTTTTGGTGCCATGGTAAATGGGATTGCTTTTTTAGTCTCTCTGTAATTTCACTATTAGTGTATAGAAATGCCATAGATTTCTTGGCATTAATTTTATATCCTGCTACATTGCCAAATTCATTTATTAAGCCCATTAGTTTTTTATGGAGTTTTTCAGTTTTTTTATACTTCATGTCATCTGCAAATAAGGACAGCTTTACTTCTTCTTTTCCAATTTGGATGCCTTTTATTTCTTCTTCTTGTCTAATTGCAATGTCTAATACTTCCAGTACTATGTAAAACAGGAGTGGTGAGAGTGGGCATCCCTGTCTTGTTCCTGTTCTTAGGGGAAATGATTTTAGTTTTTGCCCATTGAGTATGATGTTAGCTGTGGGTTTATCATATATGGCTTTTATGATATTGAGGTATGATCCTTCTATTCCCACCTTGATGAGGATTTTTATCAATTTGTTTATGTGATGTGTCATGTTTATTGATTTGCAGATATTATACCATCCTTGCATTCCTGGGATAAGTCCTACTTGGTATGGTGTGTGATCTTTCTGGTATACTACTGGATCCAATTTGCTAGAATTTTGTTGAGGATTTTGGCATTATAAAAAGAACTCTTAAGGTCCCACAAGAAAATAACCAAATTTAAAACTGAGGAAGGAGATGTGAACAGACACCTCATCAAAGAGGATCTACAGATGACCAAGCACATAAAAAAAAAATGCTCAGCACCATTTGTCACTAGGGAATTGCAAATTAAATCAACAATAAGATATCACTACACATGTTAGGATGGCTAAAATGGGAAAAGAAAAGAAAAACAATCTGATAATGGCAATTGATTTACAAGGGTATGGAGTAACAGGAACTCTCATTCATTGCTGGCATGAATACAAAACTGCAAGACACTTTGGCAATTTCTCCTGAAGCTAAACATTGTCTTACTATATGTTGTAAATTGAATTCTCTCTCTCTCCCCGCCCCTCCCCTGCAAAAAAAAGGTATGCTGTAGTCTTGATCCCTAGTACCTGTAATGTGACCTTATTTGGAAATAGGATTTTGCAGATGCAATGAAGTATGATAAGATCATACTAAATTAGAATAGACCCAAATCCAATTACTGTTGTCATAAGGAGAAGAAGACAAAGAGTCACTGACACATACAGAAATAAGTTAGCCATGTAAAGATGGAGGCAGAGCCCAAACGATATGGCTCAGTGGTTGAGTGTTGACCTATGAACCAAGAGGTTATGGTTTTAATTCCCAGTCAAGGGCACTTGCTGGGTTTCGGGCTAGATCCTGTGTGGCACCTACAGGAGGGAGCCGATCAATGATTCTCTCTCATCATTGATGTTTTTCTCTCTCTCTCCTTCTCCCTTCCTAAAATCAATAAAAATATTTTTTTTTAAATAAGAGGGAGGCAGAAACTGGAGTGATGCACCAACAAGCGAAGGAATACCAAGGAATATGGCAACCACCAGAAAATAAGAGCTTTATTGTGCTGAGCACATGAGTACAAGAGATATCCAGAGACATCAACCAGATGGCAACTAAAAATTGTGGACATTTGTCGTCATGAACCTCTGTATTTAGGACATCTTTTCATTAACAGGCCCTAAGATGTAAATGTTTTCCCAGAGGAGATGGTAACCAAGATGGCGGCATAGGTAAATACCTACACTGCTGCCTCGCACAACAATTTCAAAACTACAACTAAAAGACAGAATGGACATCATCCAGAACCACAGGAAAGCTGGCTGAGTGGAAATTCTACAACTAGAAAGAAAGAGAAGGGCTCACAGAGACCCAGAGCTCACAGAGCTGCAAAAAGCTGAGGTACAGAGATGTGTGCGTGGAGAGAACGGGTGCTGGAGTACCGGGCTGGCTTTTTCTGGAGGGAGGGAAATGGAGACTCCCAAAGGCATTGAACCCCTTATCCTATGACACTAAACCTCAGGTCCAGCCGAAACTCATACGGGGGGAGTTTGGACTGTGAAAAGGGAGAAGTGCATGGAAATTTGGGGGAGTCGCAGGAGGGCAGAAGTCAGGCGGCACACACATCACTTTGCTCAGAAGACTGACTGCTGATTGTGCCACTGGCTTTCACAAGAGGGTGGGAGACAAAGCATCCCAACTGCAAACTCCACTGAACCCCAGATTCAGGCAAAGTCCTGGGACCCAGACTCATATGGTCCCGGAGTGCAGGGAAGCCGGAAAGGCAGCAGTCTAGAGGCACTGTGAGAGCATGCTCGCACACAAGGACTGCTCCAGTGATTACCCAGTCACATGAGACTCAGGGGCCATGAAGGGCAGGGTCAACTGGAAGGCAAAGTGGTCTGTTAAGCTCTGAGACTCCACTCATCCCAAGATCAACAGAGAAGCTTTTGCAGTTTTGCAAGTCTGGTATCGTAAGGCTGAATCCAACACAGAAGTTCTCCCGGCATAGTGAAAATGCTGAGACAAGGGAAGATATCACAAACAAAAGAAATGGAGGAAAACAAATGACTGGATAGAGAGTTCAAAACCATGCTTATAAGATTTTTCAAGAATATCCTAGAAAAGATGGATAAAGTTAGCAAGACCCAAGAGGAGATGAAAAAGAACCAACTAGAGATGGAAAAGGTCCAACTAGAAATTAAACATACACTGACTGAAATAAAAAATATTATACAGAGACCGAACAGCAGACTAGAGGAAGGCAAGAATCAAGTCAAAAATTTAAAATATAAAGAATCAGAAAACACTCAACTGGAAAAGCAAGAAGAAAAAAGAATCCAAAAATGTGAAGATAATGAAAGGAGCCTCTGGGACAGCTTCAAGTGTACCAACATAAAAATTATGGGGGTGCCAGAAGAAGAGAGAGAGCAAGATACTAAAAACCTACTTAAAGAAATAATGACTGAAAACTTCCCACATCTGGTAAAAGAAATAAGCTTACAAGTCCAGGAAGCACACACAACCCCATATAAAAGGAATCCAAAGAGGACCACACCAAGACACATCATAATTAAAATACCAAGAGCCAAAGACAAAGAGAAAATATTAAAAGCAGCAAGGGAAAAACAGTTCATTACCTACAAGGGAGCACCCATAAGTCTGTCAGCTGATTTCTCAACAGAAATGATGCAGGCCATATGGGAGTGGCAAGAAATATTCAACGTGATGAATAGCAAGAACCTACAACCAAGAATACTCTATCCATCAAAGCGATCATTCAGAATTGAAGGGCAGATAAAGAGCTTCACAGATAAGAAAAGCTAAAGGAGTTCATCAAATCCAAACCAGTATTATATGAAATGCTGAAAGGTACTCTTTTAGAAGAGGAAGAAGAAAAAGGTAAAAGATAAAAAATTATGAACAACAAATACATATCTATCAACAAGTGAATCTAAAAATTGAGTGAATTAAAAATTTGATCAACAGAATAAACTGGTGAATATAATAGAATCAGGAGCACAGAAAGGGAGTGCTCTGATAATTCTCAGGGGGAAAGGGGAGAGGGGTGTGCAGGGAGAGACTTGACAAAAATCATGCACCTATGGATGAGGTCAATGGGAGGGACATAAGGGTAGAGGGAGGGGTGGGAGCCAGGTGGAGGTTAGCTATGGAGGGGAAAAAAGAGAAACAAATGTAATAATCTTAATAATAAAGATTTAATTTAAAAATAAATAAATGTTTTCCCAGAAATACTGCTGAGTGATATTCAGCTGACCACTGAGAGATGTTCAGCTGACCACATGGCTCTCCACAATTAGTAATGATGAGTAAGAGATACAGCTGGGATTAAGGAGCTCTCCAGGACACAATTTTATCACTAGATAAATTCCTGGGATTGAGTCTACCTTGGGAATCGTCCATATGATCTACAACTAATCCAGCATCCTCTATTTTGGTTAAGGACACATTTCAGAGTTTTCTTAAAGAAAAAGAAATGCTATGTTTGAATGTATATACTGAGGTGAACAAAAGTAGGTGTACAGTTGTGAATACACCAGTTTATTCTTGTATTATTATTTATTATTATATTATTTATTTGTATTGCAACTATAAGCATACTTTTGCCCATGCCTTTACATTCAAATATATTTACATATATTCAGTTCAATGGAGGTAATGCAAATGAATGTATATGTGTACTAGAGGCCCAGTCATGAAATTTGTGCACTCAGGGGGGTGTTTCTCAGCCTGGCCTGCATCCTCTCGCAGTCTGGGACCTCTTGAGGGATATCTGACTGATGGTGGGCCTAAGCCAACAGCCAGACATCCTTAGTGCTGCACGGAGGCAGGAAAGTATCCCACCACCACTGCTGTGCTCGCCAGCTGTGAGCCCAGCTTCTGGCTGAGCAGTGCTCCCCCTGTAGAAGTACACTGACTACCAGGAGGAAGCTCCTGCATTGAGTGTCTGCATCCTAGTGGTCAGTGTGCATCATAGCAACCAGTCATTCTGTTGTTCAGTCTATTTGCATATTAGCCTTTTATTATATAGGACTAGAGGCCCAGTGCACAGATTTGTGCACCAGTGGGGTCCCTTGGCCTGACCTGCAGGGATGTAGCAGTGCACAAAGCTAAAGGTGGCTGAACAGGCACTCAGGCTTGAGCCAGGCACCATGCTGCTCCCGCTCATCCTGGTCCTACTGACCTGCCACTGCCACCACTCCGTAGGCTTGCTGCCACTCTACAGTGGTCTCCATGCACCCATCCTAGGGTGATACCGGTGCACCCATGACTGAGAAGTGGCTGCAGGTTCATGCCCAGTCAATACCGATGCAGTCTCAATCCTGGTCCAGATGGTAGAGGGGCGTGCAGGGGCAGTGTTCATGGGAGAAGTTCGCATCCCTGCAGCTGTGCTCTCCAACCATGAGCCTCGCATCTGGCACCCATTGGTCAGCTGATTGGTGCGCTGCTGTGGAAGTGTACTGACCACCAGGAGGCAACTCCTGCATTGAGTGTCTGCCCCCAGTGGTCGGTGCACATCATAGCTACTGGTCGAACAGATAAACAATCCAAATGGTCACTTAGGCATATATATATACATATATACATATATATTTATTTATAATGTACATATACACATTATGTTATATATAATATAATTATAATTACTTTTTATTTATATAACCTTTTTATACTTATATGACATAGTTAATTATGCTATATTTAATATATATTAATTGTTACATTATTATAATTATGATTTTAAGTTTGTAAAGTATATTATGCAATAATTTATATGTATATAAATTTCTTTGTATTTCCTTTAGTGAATTAGTCCCAGTTACTAGAAATAAAACACATTAAATTCACAAGCCTCATTTTTAATGGTGATAATTAAAAAGTTATAAACAAAGTATAATTTGTTGAAATGTTTGAAAATTAGTTTGTAAAATGATCTCAATTATTTCCAGAACTTAAGTCATTCCATGGTTGTTCAGTTTTGAGGGAGTGGTAGTAACTTTTATAGATTAATAGGCTACCAGTAATAATGGAGAACAAATAGGCACTGCCATCTGGATAAGTGGAGTTTATTATTGAGGCATTCTTCACTTTATATATAAGTTGTTTTTATTTTTTAAATTAATATCTGTGTGTTTATTTTATTTTTTAATATATATTTTATGATTTAAGAGAGGAAGGGAAAGGGAAAGAGAGATAGAAACATCAATGATAAATCATTGATTGGCTGCCTCCTGCACATGCCCTACTGGGGATGGAGCCTGCAACTCCAGGCATGTGCCCTTGACTGAAATCAAACCTGAGCCGAACCAGCTAGGGCTATGCATAAATTGTTTTAAATAGCAAACTCCCCTAGCATTTAAAAAGTACATATATATAATTCTATTTATACACAATTATATCAGTTGTATAGATGACACATATCTGGTCTGAAACCCATTTTATTCCTATAGAAATGTCAACCATTACATCAATGCTTTAAATGTCATTTTAGCAGACTAAAAGGCATTAGTGTATATTTTGAGTAATGGCAGTTATTTAGAAAGATGAAAGAATCTAATGAGTTTGAAATGGTGTCACAGGACAGTTTTACATCTAGATTATTCACAGCTCTTAAAATCTTCTGCTTCTCATAGTCATCATAGTTAAAGCAACAACATTAGAATCAAGCCAAAGGTATATTGAATGGGTATGTAAGAAAAAGGAATACATGTTGACTACTTGGTGAAATATCTCTGTATGTAAATACTTGAGAATTACTATTAATTTTGTATTACTGTATCTACTCACACCATATGGTAGCCCACACATAAATGTACCTCTGGTTTTCTATTTCAAATGCAGAACTAAGTCTTATATCCCACAGCCCGCAGCAAGCACATAATAGATGCTCATAGTTGATGAAGTTCCCTTAAAGGGGAGGGAGGAGGGACACAAAACATGTTCAACTATTTAAAAAACAGAACTTGTATTGCCTACTCAGTTTGCAGTGTCTGACTCATCCATTGCTTCTCATCACAATGTCTACCACTCCTTATGTGGTTTCCACTGACGTCTGTTCTATCTTTCCATTACATCTTCTCCCCCACTTTTGGAATCTTCCTTCTTTTGCTGATCCCTGTCTCCATAAGGTATATTCATCCTTTTGCTTCCCAATACTTCTGTTTCTGTCACCATAGCCTTCCATTTCACACCTCTGATTTCCATCATAAGTATGGGACAATAAGACTAATACATGAATAAACACCATTTCCCCCTCCTTATTGGAGTAGATAATTAAGTGACCTTGAACTTGCATCCAAGACTAATTAAATACAGAAGACCAACAGGATAAGGAGCATGAGCAAGGCAAGTCCAGTGGGGATTCTCTTGGGTATATTTTCCACTGTGGAACAGTGACTCAGTATAGCCAGAGTGGTGCTCCAAGAACATGTATGTGTGTACAAGTGGGGGGGTGGAGGAAGGCTTACAAGGCAGGAATTGTTGTAGAAGCTTCTTCAGGCAAAAGAAATATTCCCAGAGGATCTCCATTTTGAAAATTGTATTTTTGCTGATCTTTTTATGTGGAGATGTATTCATTATGTTCATGGACCTGTTTTTAAAACAGTGTTTTTTTACATTTATTTTTCTTCAAGATAATTTGTATCTTTAGCACAATAGTAAAATATTACTCTATAATTCAAGGTCATATTTGCACTTAATTAGCTTAATTCAAGTGTCACATTGACTGGGAATATTAAGGAGATGAGCACATGCTCCTAGTGCTTGGAGCACCCAAGGAATTGCTAGGTGATTTTTGGATGTATTGGCATAAACAACCTCTTCAGGGGAAGAAAGATGTTGTTTCCTGACTTTCCTTGAGTTACAGAGTAAATTCCTCATCAGTTGGAATCTGGAGAATGTCTTTCTCATAACCATCAATGATTATTTGAAACATGAAGAATGAAGTACTTCTTGAATATATGGCAAATAAGAAAAAACTCTAGGCATTCTAAAGAGTGGGGAATTGCTTAGCATTTAAAGACATTCTAAAATATTACCGGCCTACAAATCAGTTGCATAGACATTAATTTCAATCTGAAATGCAATAAATAATTTTCATTATACAGTGAAAAAAGTTAAGTTGTATTTGCAGATATGGCCAACAGTTTATAAAAATTAACACAGACCAGTTGACTCTCAATTAAACTGCTCTTCTGGTCCATAAGTATATTTCTTCTCTTTGGATTTCATAAGCCAAATGGTGTCTTAAAATTGGCAAATATAATCCCAATTCTGTTGAATATATTGAACATATTTTTCTATGGAAAATGTTATGAGTACAAAAACGACATCTAGAGGTGACTGTCATATATTTTCTTTGCATGAACTTTGTATTTGTTTCTACGTTTTAAAAATACCTTAGGCACTGTGGAGAACAGTATAGAGTTTCCTCAAAAAACTAAAAATGAAACTCGCATTTGACCCAGCAATCCCACTCTTAGGAATATATCCTAAGAAACTAGAAACACCAATCAGAAGGGATTTATGCACCCCTATGTTCATAGCAGCACAATTTACAATAGCTACAACTTGGAAACAGCCTAAGTGCCGATCAGAAGATGAGTGGATCAGAAAACTATGGTACATCTACACAGTGGAATTCTATGCTACCAT
>PVJN01045893.1:0-16678 GCA_004026805.1 Lasiurus borealis
CCCGGGAGACTGAGGCCCCCGAGGGGAGGAGGCTTGCCCAGCGTCACTCAGCTGCCGAGGGCAGAGATGGACGATGAGTTCCGTCTCCCCGTTCTAGGCGCCACGACCTTCCCCCAAGTAACCGCCGTCTTGAACTGGGTGTGTATCCTGCCCGTAGTACCTCCTTGGTGTACCTATTTTTATGTTTATTTTTGAAAAGAAAGAATGGTTCAAGGGAGGATACGGAGAGTTTGGGTTGGCTAGGGAAAGATCTTCAGCTCCCAAGAGTAGAGTTTAAGTCCTGGACCTGTTGATGTGCTTGCTACCTGTGTGACCTTGGGCAAGTCATTTCCTCTCTCTGATCCTCAGCTTCCTCGTTTGTAAACCCGGAGGCCCGAGGAGCAGGAGTGGGGGGATGAGACGTACCTAAGACTGGAAATGGGTCTAATTTAATCAACTGGTCCTCAGACATTTATGGCCTAGATCATGGCAGGTCAGTCACAGACTGCCTTCCTCCGGTGGCAAGAGACAGATGTGGTGGGTGGTTGGCCCACAGTGGGCCACTTCGCTGCCCGCTGGAACTGATTAGCAACTGCGCTGTCCGCTTTCCCGCGGTCCCCACCACTCCCTCGCTCCAGCCCGCTGGTCTCTTCGGCATTAGCTACCTGCCTTCTGAGTCTGCAGATTCTGAGCCGAGTGCCCAAGGCCATGGAAGGAGGACTCACATCCTATCTGAATAACTGCAGGAAGCTTGGCCGCCCTCAGGGGCTCAGGATGGGCACCTGGGCTGCGTGGACATCAGTCCTTCTGTGGCCTGGCAGAGTCTTTGACAGGTTGGCTGGGCGGAGGGAGCTTTCTTCCTGTTTGGGGGGGGGCGCCTAGGAATGGTCTACAGGCTCCAGAGATTTGGGGGTGACAGAGTGCCAGCCTGTTGGGGCTCAGGGAGCAGGGGCCTGGCAGTGCTGGCTGCTTCAGTCCTGAGGTTAAGGGACTCCCTGGACATCTGCCACCTTAGCTAATACTCCCAAAGAACCCGGTCACTGGTCACCACTTCACGGACAAGAAACTCCACCTGTTGCTCTGAACCCCAGCTCTCTGTTATGCCCCCTCCGCGGGGAGCGGAGACCCGGCGCTGACCGCAGGCACCAGGGCCGCAGCGCAGATGGAGTTGCTACGACCACGCTCCAGGGCAGCTGCTTAGATGGGAGAGCTAGAAGGGCCCCAGAAACTGCTCTGGGGTACAAGATAAGCAAGGGAGCTCGGATTCCTGACAGTAACCCCGTCCGAGAGCTGCAGAGTCCAGAGACGCGCCTGCCCTTGTGGGGAGCAGCATTTTGTAAGGACCATAGGCCCCCAAGGCACCAACATTGTGTTTGACCCTCATCTACCTCACTGCCTGCTGTTTTAGTTGAGGAGACTGAGACTCAGAGGCCAGACCCCTTGAGTGTCAACCACTCCCCACTCCCCACCCCCAGGTGCCTCTGGCACCCTGTCCTGATCCAGGGAAGGGAGGAGAGCAGAGGGGAGGCTGGGAGAACCTCTACCATGTGAGTTTCGGTAAAGGCAAGCGCTTGCCTTTGCTGATCCACCTTTTTTTTTTGTCTGCAAGACAACAAGGTGGGTTCCCTCTCAGACCCCAGGCTGAGGCTCTGGGGTCTCCGTCCCATCATCCCCCAGGCCTCGTGGTTGGCTGCCACCGGATTGTATCAGACTTGGCCTTTATCATGTGTCTCTTTCTCCTTCCACCTGTTCCCACTTTGATTTACCAGCTTTTTTTTTTTTTTCACATAGTGTGTTCATTTATATAAACTTCCAGAAAATGCCAGCTCTTCCATAATGACAGGAGAACGGATCGGTGCTTGCCTGGGGCTATGGACATAAGTGGGGATGGACTGCAATTCAGAAGCAGGAGGGAGCTTTTGGGTGAGAGAGATTGTCAGTATCTTGATTGTGTCCGTTTCACCCGTGTTTCTCGCCATCTCTGAATCACCAGCTTTTTAATGTATGGAGTTAATAACTTACTCATCTGTCGCTGGGCTGCGTTATTTAAAAGTGTCTCAGCTCATTCTCGGCCCCTCCCCCCTCCCTCCTGCGTGGGCTTCTATACCAGCTCCCACCGACACACACTGCTAACCTGGCCGGTGCCTCACCCGGAATCCCTAATCTTAGAGCAGCCGCGGACGGCACATGCACAACATTATCCCTGTGTTACAGACGAGGAAACAGGCCCCGAGTCAGCCGGGAAGCGGAAACATACCCATTTGCCCCCCCACCCCCACCCCAGTGCCCATGCACCCCTTCAAGGCTGCTTCCTTCTCCACAAGCCAGCTTCCTCGAAGCGCCCAGTTCCTTCTTTATTTTGAGGCCATAAAATCCAGCACTTCGTATTTCAGCTTTAGTTATCAAGATGTCGAAGATAAACGCACTTCCTCTCAGCAGCTGGCCCAAGCCCTTGCATCATGCATCACCTGAGTGTTTCTTGGTGAAAATGCTGTGTTTTAACTTTTCCTCTTCACTCAGTCCTTACGATTGACATTTAGGGTCTTGCTCAGTGTCAGGAACCGAGCCAATCTCCGTGAATGACCTTTTTGTATTGCGCCTGTCATCCTCTCCGTTTTACAGAAGGGGAAACTGAGGCTCGAGGAGCTGAGTAACTTCCTCAAAGTCACACAGCTGGAAAGTGGAGGTGCTTTCTTGCTCAATCAGATGGGCAACTGGATTGAAATGTGTTATGTTTGGATAAAAGCGCTCAGGGAACGTCCATGTATACATTTGCTTTCAGTAAAACCATCCATCTGTCCTTGGGGTTCACAGAGCGATGTGGGTGGGAGGTCTCAGAGGGCGGGACCAAGCATAGGAACTCTGGATTGGGCAGAAGCCTCTGTTCTCCCAGTGGGTCTGGGCCTGGACACCTTTTCTCACCAAGAAGTGGTACCTCGAGATACGAGTGCCCTAACATACGAGATTTTTGAAATATGAGCCGTCGAGCAAGCGATTTTTGCTTTGAAATACGAGCAACAGTTGAGATACGAGTAATCTCGCAGGTCGGCCGGCTGCACATGACCCACGAGTTTACCGAGACTCGAGCGTCTCATAGTTTCCCACGCCTCAAGGTTACGGAAGGAATTAAACTCATATCTCGAGGTACCACTGTAATAGTCTTAGGAAGCATCCTCAGGAATTCCAGAGGGACTTGGGTTTGAATCTCATCTCAAGCTGTGTGACCGTAGGCAAGTCCTTTCCCTCTTCCGGCTTTGGGTTACCCTGCCTGGCCAACCAGTTTGCACCGAGCGAGGGGAGGCCTTAGGGCTTTTCCAGTTCCAGTGTGGCACACAGTTGGCATGCATGCCGCCACTCCCCTGTCCTACACTCATGGCAGACATCACTAATCAACCACCGCTGTTTTTTCTTCTAAACCTCAAATTCCTCCTAAATGCAGTCCTCCGGGCAGCCACTCTCAACCCCTTACAGTTGGCACGCAAGATTGAAGGACGTCCCAGAACCAAATTAGATTTAATTATTGTGTGGACAGGGGTGGGAGAGGGACAGGCCCGGGGTGGCACCCGGGTCAGTGTCACTGTGCTTCTGAGTCTTCTGTTCCTTTGTCTTGTGTAGGAGAGCAGGAGGAACCGGGAGAGACTGCCTAGACCCCAACCCTGGGGTGGGGTGGGGTGGGGTGGGGACCTCTCATGGGGCTCAGAGCTGTGCTCAGGGTCAGGCCTCAAGGTCAGGCCTCAAGGTTCCGGGCTGGTCACAACCCAGGCTGAAAGTAAGAGCGAAAGGAGGAGGGTGGCGTCAGATGGTCCTGCAGAGCTCGGCTCCCCTCCCCCGCCCTCTGTGACAGTAGTAGTAATCGTAGCAATAGTAATAAGAACAGTACTAATAAGAGCTATTAACATTTACTGGGTATTTATTCGGCACCCCGCCACTCTGCTAAATGTTTTCTGTGCATTCACACTTCTCTCTCTCTCTCTCTCTCTCTCTCTCTCTCTCCCTCTCTCTTTTGTTAACCCTCACCCAAGGATATTTTTCCATTGATTTTTAGAGAGTGCAAGAGAGAGGGAAAGATAGAGAAAAACATCGATGTGAGAGAAACACATCGATTGGTTGCCTCCTGCACGAGCCCTGACTAGGGCCCGGGCCTGGGAGGAGCCTGCAACCAAGGTACATGCCCTTGACCGGGAATCAAATCTGGACCCTTCGGTCCCCAGACTGACATACTGTCCACTGAGCCAAACCAGCGAGGGCTCTGCATTCACCGTTCAGTCCCTGTCACAGCCCATTGTTTGTGTGAAGAAAATGACTCAGGTGAAGTAACTGGTGAACCAGTGGAGCCACTGAGGTTTGAATTCACATCTTTCTAACCCTGAAGCCACTTACCTCTCCTCCCCTTCCCCCACCTCCCCACTTGGTGTGAGAACTGCCGGACTCTGCCCTTGCTTCTCAGCTTGCCATCATCACAACCGTGGCCCTGACTTGCCTGGGTGGGGGCAGTGGTGCTCTTCCACACGGACCTTCCATAGACACGAGCGTAGCACAGCCAAGGCCTCTCCGTCTTGCACGTTAGAAAAATGGTGATCCCGCCCCCCGAGAATTCAGCGCCCTATTGTTCCCTGCGCCTCACTGAGCAGATGGGGTTGATGTGGGATTGGACTTGGTCCCCATTCCAGATGGATCAATTCTAGTTTCTGTTTTAGTTTTTCTTTTTTTAAATATATTTTATTGATATTTTACAGAGAGGAAGGGAAAGGGATAGAGAGTCAGAAACATCGATGAGAGAGACATCGATCAGCTGCCTCCTGCACACCTCCTACGCCCGCAACCCAGGTACATGTCCTTGACCAGAATCGAACCTGGGACTCTACAGTCCGCAGGCCGACGCTCTATCCACTGAGCCAAACCAGTTAGGATTAGTTCCTGTTTTAATCAGCCATGCGACCGCGGGTGAGTTACTCTAATACTCCCAACCTCAGTTTCCAGGTGCCTACCAGACTTTTCTGTTTTTATTTATTTAATATATTTTATTGATTTTTTTACAGAGAGGAAGGGAGAGAGATGGAGAGTCAGAAACATCCATCAGCTGCCTCCTGCACACCTCCTACTGGGGATGTGCCCACAACCAAGGTACATGCCCTTGACCGGAATCGAACCCGGGACCTTTCAGTCCATAGGCCGACGCTCTATCCACTGAGCCAAACCGGTTTTGGCACACTTTTCTGTTTTTAAATCAGAAAGGGTCCAGGTTTGATTCCCTTTCTTATTCATGAACGCACTGACTCCCAGTAAAGTATTCTCTTCCTTCTGCAAAAGGGGTTGCTGAGCCTCAAGTCAAATCGGTGGCAACCCCAGCCCTCGAGCTCCCGCCAGGACCCCAGGCTGCAATCTTTCCTAATGTGTCCCGGCCTCTCCCGTCTTTGCCTTTGCCCCTGCTGTCCCCGCCCCTGCAGGGCCCTCCCTGCCTGAGTTGCCAGCTGGCATCACGGCTGCTTCTCTCGATCTTGCTCGGAAATCTCGAGTCCTTTTGTAATCTGATGACCCGCAGCGTGCCTGGCTCCGAGCGGGAGTTCCTGAAGGGCAGGGAGCCCGTCTGAATCACTCGTGAATGCCGTGTCTCGCAGGTCCCGGGAGTTTGAGCGAGGGGAAGGCTGCCCCACTGGACAGGGGTTTCTGCCCCCGGCTGGGCTGGTTTCTGTGGGGGAGCTGTGGAGGCTGTCCTACTGGCTTGACACCTGAGCCACCCAGACTCAGCCGGCTGTCCTTAACCGGATCTCCACGGGTCTGCATCTCCCATTGATGCCACATGCGCATGGTTTGCTGGTGACTGGCAGCGGGCAAGCCGGTTTTCCTATGGACGGCGCAGGCCTCAGTCGGGTGTGGGTCACACCTCAGACCAGTCTCCGTCCATTTTCTTCCAGTGCCTAATCTCAATTTCTATAATAATAATAATAATAATAATAATAATAATAGCAGCAACGGCTGTGCATGGAGTAACACATCTGTATGTACCGTGCTCCTTGGTGCATAGGATGCGCTTAAGACCCATTTGGTATTTGGTGAATGAATGGCCACTTGTACATCACACCCTGCAGCTGGGGCCCAGGAAAGGAACCCAATCTGTCAGCTTGCCCTGTCTGGGGCGGCCCTGGCTTGTGTCAGCCCCCCAGTTCCCTGGCATTGCCCAGCAACATGTGCAAGCACCCCTGTTTGGATGGAGACACTGCTGCGATCTGTAGTATCGAGAGCCAAAAACAGGGCTCCGTGTGGTTGAGTCGCTTGCCCAGGGTTGCAGCGCTTGGTGGGTGGTGGGGCTGGGATTTGAACCCAGAGCCTGGAGTCTTTCTCCTGTTGGCTGTGGGGAGGGAGAGGACATGTCTGTCTTGGGGACCATCTTCATTTGTTTAATTCGCTGAATGCCGAAGTGGGGCCCGCTATTTGGCCCTCAACCTGCCACAGGGTGGGTCCTGGGATCCCTGTGTCTTACAGGTGAGTAGAAGCACCGAGAAGGGAAGGGACTTGCCCAAGGTCATGCAGCTCGTCCATGGCGAAGCCGGAGTTTGAACCTGGGCAGCCTGGCTCCAGCGGGTGGGCCCGCCATCACTGAGCGAGATAAACCTCTGCAGCCAGATGGCTCAACTCTTCTTGAACCTGGCGGTTTCCCGGAGTTGACTCGGGGCGGGGGTAGGAGGCAGCGATAGACTACAGGACACTTCCTGCCCCCCGAGCTGAGAAGTGCAGTTTATCTGCGCCCTGCACGGTTCCGGGGTGAGGCAGCGATGGAGCTAGGGCGCCCCGGGGGGCAGTCCTGGTGTCTCCGGGACCAGGGTCAGGGGAAGGCCAGAGCAATTAGCCGGCCGAAGCGGCTGCTCACTCAGAAACCTCAGCGGTGGACGGGCCCCAGCCTCCATCCAGGCCTCTGGCCTCGGGCCCGATCCTCCTGGGTTCGATCTCAAGCTTCCAGTGTGTTCTTGGGGGCGGAAAATCTCAGTGCGCTGGCTTGTGTGACAACGTTGCTCTGAAATTTCCTCCCTGCTCACCCGCGTCCCCGGGCTGCCTGCCGGCCTCACTTCCCCTTTTAGGAGGAGGATCCTTCCTTTCCTGTGGGGGAGCGACGTGATTTGAATAATCGAGTGTTTCCCGACTGGCCCCCGGCCAGGCCGTGCTCAGCTGTGTGTGAAGCCTCTCGCTGGGGCTCCAGGCAGGCCTGCCAGCCTCCTTGTCCGCCAGCGAGGGCAGAGTATGGGGAGGACACCCGTCCTGTTCGCGTGGTCCGGCCAGGACCCCGATGATTCCTGCGGCAGAGGACAGCGCTGGCTCGGGCTCGGTCCCCTCACTGTCCGGAAGTAGCTCCCGGTAGGAGAAGGAAAGGGCTGCCCTGTTCTAGGAAGTTCCTGTGGGAGCGGCCTTTCTTGTCCACTCAGTGCCCCTGCTGGTTTCTTGGCACCTGCCGAGGTGGGGAAGGGGGGAGGCGAGTCAGGAGCACATTCATTCATTCCTTCATTCACTCATCAAACATTTCCTGAGCGGCTAAGACTTAGCCCAATGCCAGCTCGGCTCAGGGCTGGGTGCTGGAACTCACAGGTGGATCCGGTCCAGTTTTTGCTTTCAAAGAGCCTCCGCGTGTGGGGAGAAGGTGGTGCGGACAGACCCAGACAGAGTCCCAGGTGGTGCCGGGTAAAGGAAACTGCCAGAGCCGTGGGAGCAGAGGAGGCCACCTGCCTGCCGTGGGCAGAATGACCACAGAGGGTTTCCGGAGGAGGCGGCAGGTCCAGTCTTGTTGGCTTGTTCTCCAACGAACATTGACTGAGCATCTTCCGGCAGATGTGGTTCCAGGAGCTGGGGATGCAGCCGTGAGCTGCCCCGTCTTTTCTCGCGGAGCGCCAGGGCACTGGGAGAGACAGGCCATCAGGTCCTTCATTCCAGGCAGCGCTGGGCACTGGGAGGAAGACCCATTGGCTTACGCAGTAGTGAGGGGCTAGGGTGCGGGGGGGCTCCTTCACGCGGCGTGGGCAGGAAGGACTCGGAGAACATGGCCTTTGAGCTGGAAAATGAGAGGAAGCGAGCCAAGCAAGTGTTCCTGGCAGGAGAACAGCCAGTGCAGAGGTCCCGGGGGACGGTCCGGGGCACATGGGGTCTGGCGGGGCCGGGCAGGAGGTGATGTCAGGAAGATGCTGTAGACAGCCGTGGGCTCTGGGAGAAGGAGCAGGGCCGGGAGGAGTAAGGAAGGGGTAGGGCGACCTCCCGTTGGCTGGATGGCCCATCACAAACAATCACAGGGGCAATGGGGAGATATGTATAAAAAATTAATAAAAATAAAAAAAACACAATCACAGCGCCGAGTAGGAAGGGCCTTTGAAGCTTGACACTCCCCCCTCCCCAGGGACGGCCGGGCTAGCGGAGCCCGGAAAGAAGGGACTCCTCCCAAGGTCACCATGGGAGGGGATGGGACTGGATCTAGGTCCCCTGCCACCAGCAGCTTCTCTTCCATATGCCCTCACCGCCTCTCTGACTGGGGCTGGCGTTTGTTAACCACTGTTTGCCAAGAGGATTACGTAGTTTGACCGGAGGAAGGTAAGGCTCAGGGCCTGGTGAAGGGGCGTTCAGAGGTGGGGTCTTTAGGTTGATCCTGGCCAAGTTTGCTCTGAAAACGGGGCGAGCCCTACAGTCGTCCCTCTTCAGCCACGGGAGGTACCTTTCAAGACCCCGATGCATGCCCGGAACCGTGGGTGGACAGAACCCCTATGATCACATTTAGTTTATAAAATAGGCACAGTAGCCAAAAGCGGTTTGGCTCAGTGGAGAGAGTGTCGGCCTGCAGACTGAAAGGTCCCAGGTTCAATTCCGGCCAAGGGCACCTACCTGGGTTGTGGGCTTGATCCCCATTGGGGGGCGTGCAGGAGGCAGCCAATCAATGATTCTCATCATTGATGTTTCTATCTCTCTCCTTCTCCCTTCCTCTCTGAAATCAATAAAGAACTATATTTTAAAAAATAAATAAATAAAAATAAAATAGGTGCAGTAAGAGATTACCTATAGTAGATAATAATGAATTAGAACAATTTTAGCAATCCTCTGTAATAAATGTCATGTCAATGGGGCCTCTCTCTCAAAATACCTGATCGTACCGTACTCATCTTTTCATTAAAGGAAGCACTTTACGGCTTTTCTTGGGCAAATTCGAGTTGCCAGCATCACTACTTAGCACTCTATTAAGTAAAATCAGAGTTGTTTGACTGAAAAGTCCCAGGTTCGATTCCGGTCAAGGGCATGTACCTTGGTTTCGGGCACATCTCCAGTAGGGGGCGTGCAGGAGGCGACTGATTGATGTCTCTCTCGATGTTTCTATCCTTCTCCCTTCCTCTCTGTGAAAAATCAATAAAATAAAATGTGTCTCTAATTTTCACTTTATGTGTTGTACTTTTCTGCCTTGGGATTGCAATTGTAATGGCCTTATAAAATTAGTTGGTAATATTTTCTCTTTTACTGTTCTTTTGCAATATTTGGGTAAACTTGAGATAATGTGTTTCTTGAAGTCTGATAGAAGTCACCTATAAAATAATCTTGGCCTATGTTTTCTTCGTGGAAAAAGTTTAACTACTGTTTAAAATATATTACTCAGGTTCTTTATTTCTTCTTGAGTCAGTTTTGATAAGTTATAATTTTAGGAATACATGCATTTAATCTACTTTTCCAAATATTGACGTAAGTTTGCTTATGGCATTTTCTTAGTATTCTTTCCATAACAATTGTGTTTGCTCCCACTCTCTCTCTCTCAATTACTGTTGCCTGAAGTTTATTGACTTTTTAAAAAATACCATCTTTTATGGTGGCTTTTATCTCAATTGAGTCTTTTTCTTGTTTTGTTCATTTCTGCTTTATAGAATCTCCTTTTATTTTGAGGAGGTTTCTATTTTTCTAAGTGTTGGACACGTAGCTACTTAATTTTTAGCCTTCCTTTGCGACATTCCACAATTTATCTATAAGTGTTTTTATTATCAATCAGTTCTAAATAATTTTAAATTTCTATTAAGACTTTTCTTTGTTCTATGAGTTATTACATAACTCTCTACATGTATGGGGAATTGTTTGTCCTTTTAAAAACATAACTTAATTGTACCATGGTCAGAGAATGTAAACTATGTGAAACCCTGCTATTTAAAATATGAGGCTTAAGCTCTTGTCATTTTTAAAAAAATATCTTTTTATTCATTTCAGAGAGAAAGGGAAAGGGAGAGAGAGATAGAAACATCAATGATGAGAGAGAATCATTGATCAGCTGCCTCCTGCATGCCCCCACTGGGGATTGAACCCCCAACCTGGGCATGTGCCGTGGCTGGAATCGATCCCAGGACCCTTCGGTCCACAGGCTGACACTCTATGCACTGAACCAAACCAGCTAGAGCTCTGGTCAATTTTTACAAAATGTTTGAGTGTTCCTGAAAAGAATGTGTGTATATGTACTTTCTTTCTATCATCCTGCTTTTTTATTTAAATTTATCTTGATTTTTTCTGTTTTACTTTTAACGTTAATTACTTAAAAATAGCTATAGTTTTCCCCCACGAAGATAAGATCAGCATTTTCTCAGTCCCCTTAGTTTCCCTCTTCCCCTTCAGCCCTTATTCTTCATCCCCATACCCATCAGCCCCCTTGACATCAGATTAAAATTATCTGGAATTTTTATTTCTGAGTTATTTTAGATAGATGTTCTTGTTCTTTTCTTTGATCTGTGAATTTTGTTAACAAGAAATTTTACTAAGTTATTTGGTCAGCCTTCACATATCTTTAATATCATCTGTGGGATTTGTTTCTAAACTTAAGTAGTTACTTTGGAAAAAATATGGTCTCTTTTTTTACAAACATAGGCCCTTGAACACGGAAATGTAATTTAGAATAGTGACTTTGGCCATTTCTTATAAAGTGAAACATACTTACCACATGATCCAGCAATTCCAATCCTAAGGATTTGCTCAAAAGAAAGGAAAATATACCTGTACAAAGATTCACACCTAAGTGTTCATAGGAGCTTTATTTATAACTAGAGGCTTGGTGCACAAGATTCATGCACGAGGGAGAGGGGGCAAGAAAAAGGGGTAAGTTCCCTCAACCTGGCCTGCACCCTCTCCAAACTGGAACCCCTCGCTGGCAGATGGATATACCTCTTGTAATCTAGGACCACTAGCTCCTAACCACTCACCTATCAGCCTGCCTGATTGCCCCTAACTCCCCTGTCTGCCTGCCTGATCACCCCAAACCATTCTTTCTGACTGATTGCCCCTAACCATTCTGCCTGCCCACCGGCCTGATTGCCCCAATCCCTCTGCCTGCCTGCCTTATCGCCCCTACTTTGCCCCCTTGCCGGCCTGATCGCCCCTAACTGTCTCTCCCTGGGCCCCCAGCCTAAGGCGCAGTCTGGCCTTCCTCTGGCAGATCAGGAGAAGGCACTGCCCCCATCACACCTTTGCTGCTGCCACTGCCGGCTGCCTCAGCCTACCTGAGCCTTGGGTCCTGCCTTCTGCATGCCCCTCACCAAGGATTGAGCCCATAACCTAGGCATGTGCCCTGACCAGGAATAGAACCGGCAACCTTTTAGTGCAAGAGACAATGTCCAACCAACTGAGCCACACCGGCCAGAGCGCATATTCTTTTTTATTATGTGCCTTGTCTGTTCAATTTCTTAATGGTCTCTTTCAGTGAGCGGAAATTTTAAATTTTGGTGAAGTCCAATCTATCAATTTTTTTCTTTTATGAAATTAGGATTTGCTGCCTACCTCTTAAGTTTAAAGTCATAAAGATATCCTCTTCTGTTTCCTTCTAGAAACCATATGAATCTGGTTTCATAATTTGGTTTATGGTCCATTTCAAATTAATAAGATTTGGGTTGATGCTTTGACTTTTAACTGATGTTTTACCATTTCTTTGATGTTATCTGTTTCCTAATCCTCCCTGGCTTCCTCGTGGAAGTGCTTGTCCATCTGCTGTCCCAGTTCCCTGCCTCATTCCTCAGGCGCCATGTCCATGCTGCCTATTGTGTTGGTTATTTCAGGTTTCCATTGGGTCCTTCAATACTTTCTGGTTCTGCTAATATCTTCCCTTATTTAAAGTTCTCAGTGCATGTGTTGAATACGGCTAATTCCAGCGGTATCTCTCCTCCGTTTGTTTCGTTGGAAGCCATGGTGCTCCGTGGACTTCCTGATTTCTAACCCAGGAGCTCATTTCCCGGGCTCTTCATTCCCTCTGGTGCTGGAAAGAGTCTAAGCGGACCCTGGTCTCCGTCAGCTCCGAGCCCAAGGAAATGACCGCCCCAGAGTGGAGCCCCAGGCACGAGAGACACACCCTCCTCCCTGGGGGTGGCATCCCCACTTCCCCCAGCTCCACAGGCCTGGGCCTCCCACTCAGCATTCCAGGAAGAAGCCGCCCGGGGAGGGGGCTGCCCATCCAGGCCAGGGTCCCCCAGACCGGCCATCTAGAAGGGAAGGGGCGGTGGAGGGGCTGATGCCCGCAATCCCAGGCTGCCTGCTGCACTGCCCTGAGGTTACCCCAGCGGACACTTGCCCTCGGCCTGGACCGCTGATGCCCAAGTAAGAGCATTGGCCTCACTGTCCCGGGGCACAGGGCAGTGCGTGTCCGTGTGGATGGGGGGGTGGGGGTGGGAGAGGAGGTTCCTGGGGAAGGCTTGATGCAGAGACGAGAGCAGAAACCAACCCCTACATTCCTTCCCATAGAATTCTCCACCACCATCGAGAATGCCCCCTGACCCCTCTCCTGGCAGCGGCACACACAAGTATAAAAACCCCTCCTGCTGAGACCGGTTTGGCTCAGTGAATAGAGCATCAGCCTATGGACTGAAAGGTCCCGGGTTCGATTCCGGTCAGGGGCATGTACCTTGCTTGCGGGCACATCTCCAGTGTGGGGCGTGCAGGAGGCGGCTGATCGATGTCTCTCTCTCATCGATGTTTCTGACTTTCTATCCCTCTCCCTTCCTCTCTGAAAAATCAATAAAATATATATATATTTTAAAAAAACAAACCCCAGGAGATTCTGTGTTCTCCGTCCTGTCCCAGGTTTAAGGACACTTTGCTCTATTGCTCTAGGGTTGACGTGGGGGAGGAGTCATCCATGCTCGTCCTCCCTCACTGTTAGTCTGCGGGCGGGGTGCCTGCACCCCCACCTGCACCGCACCCTCAGCTAGAGCCTACGGCTTAGGAAGAAAACCAGCAGCCTGGTTAGAGGTCCCATTACAATGGGCCGAGAATTTTAACTAAGCATCAGAAACACGCACAAGAAAGAAGGAAAGATATCAGCAACGTAAAACAATAAGAAAGTGTTTAATAAAACAACAGGTGGAGACACTCAGTATGAAACACTAGCCTCATCTCCACTGCCCCTGCCCCAACCTTTACCCTCACCTCACAGCTCACTATTCTCAAAAAAAGAGACCTTTGCGGCCTCTAGACCTTTCTTTCCATGGGCTGTTCCCTCTGCTCAGACTGCCTTTTCTCTTATTTCTGCTGGAAAAATTCTTGTGCATCCTCAAGACTCCTGTCCCGCTGGCCCCCTCTGGTCAGAGTGATACTCAGTGATGGCTGGGGTTCTGGGATTAGGAAACTGGGGGGCTTGCCCTGGGACTTCAACTGGCTGGCTCTGTGACCTTGGACAGGTCACACCGCCCCTCTGGACCGTGGGCTCCTGCTGGGGTGAGAAGGGGGAGTGTTGGGCAGGGCTGGACTATCCCTGCAGTCCCTCTTAGCTCTGACAAGCGGGGGGTTGCTTCTTGCCAAAACCGGTTTGGCTCAGTGGATAGAGCATCGGCCTGGGGACTGAAAGGTCCCAGGTTCGATTCCGGTCAAGGGCATGTCCCTTGGTTGTGGGCACATCCCCAGTGGGGGGCGTGCAGGAGGCGGCTGACCGATGTCTCTCTCTCATCAATGTTTCTGGCTTTCTATCCCTTTCCCTTCCTCTCTGTGAAAAATTAATAAAAATATATTAAAAAAAAAAAAAAAAGAACAGAGGCTCTGGAGTGGGACTGGCCACGAGGCCCTCCTGGGTCAGCCCTTAATCCCTACGTTTCCGAGAGCAGTTTATTTCAACCCGTGGAGCCTCAACCTACTCCCCTAGCATAACGGTTAAGAGCTGGTACTTTGGAATCGGGCAGTTTGGCTGCATAATCCCTACCACTTGCCTGCTGTGTGACTGTAGGCAAGTGGCTTGCCCTCTCTGTGCTTCTCCCCTCCCCTTCTTCTGTGAAATTGGATTGCTGCTAACAGTGCCTACCTCAGAGCGTAGCAGCCGGATGAATGCAGCTATCGTGCTGCTGGGGGCGGTTGTGCACCATTATACAGACTTCTGCATTCAGCTCCACAGGTTCTGGATGTTTGTCCGCCGGCCTCCGCTGAGGGTGTTCTCAGCACACTGTCTATTAACTTTTATCTCGCGACCGATGCTCTCCGTTGCCTTGTATCTTTATAACAACCTTGCAAGTTAGGGATGAGACTAGGACCGTTTTTTACAAACAAACCATCTGCAGCTCCAGCGACCTTTGCAGGTCACTAAGCTGCCTGGCCAGGTCTGAACCTAGGACCACCTACTCCACGGCCAAGGTCTCTGTCTACCACACCGCCGTGTTCAGGAGGATGAGGCCGGGGTTTGGGGATTACGGAGCAAGCTCAGATGGGAAAGCTTAGTGAGAAGCTCCCTACCCCCCTACACGTGCGCTCCAGCTGTCGGCCTGCGCTGGGCCGGGCCCAAGATGTCTTTTTCTAGGTTTCGTGCAAACGCGGGCTTAGCGATGGGCCAGGAGTTAATTGAAGAGGCAGAGCGAGGGTGGGTTGGACAATGAGGGGCTCATATGACCGGGGAGAGAGAGCCAAAGGCCTCTGGGAGAGGGGGGAGGACTCTTGGAGGACGTGGAATCAGCAAAGAGGAGGATCGGGTTTCAACCAGCCCCGAGCTGGAGCGGGAGCGGGAGCCCGAGGCCTGGGAAGCAGATGCAGGTTTTGCCAAGAGGCAGTTCCCGAGGGCGGCCCGGGGGCTGAGCTCTGGCCCTGCCCTGTATTCCCGCGGGCCTGGGCGCATGGCTCCACCTCTCAGAGCCTCGGCTTCTTCACCTGCAAAAGGGCCCCTACACCATCTGGTACCGTTAGGGGAGGTGGCCCGGGGTGGCGTGGGGGAACAACTGGTTAGATGGGAGCCTGAGATCTAATCCTGAGCTTTAGTTCTCTTACCTGCAATTTGGAAATCGCATTCTCGGTTGGGATTGTTGCAAGGCGACAGCAGGGTACTGTTTTAGTGAGAGCTTCTCTGGCCTGTCTATTTAAAACGGAAAATGTCTGGCTCAGTGGATAGAGCGTCGGCCTACGGACTGAAAGGTCCCAGGTTCGATTCCGGTCGGGGGCATGTACCTTGCTTGCGGGCACATCGTGACCAGTCGTCATTGGACTGATCAGGGCCAGGCACACAGTCGGCGCTTGGAACCTGGCGGTCAGAGTTGTTAAACTCAGCTCACAGCGGCCTGTTGTGAGGGAAGGTCTGAGTCCCTCCGAGGAGATCCTTCTGCACGCGGTCGGCGAGTTTATGATTCGAAGCCTAACTCGTATTCAGTTGGACTCAGATTTTACCACGAACTTGGAACTTACGGACCCACCGCGAGCTGGTGTGCAAGATGTGTTCGTTGGTGCGAACAACTGGTTGAGGATGCCATGCTGTGCTCGCTCACCGTGGCAGAGACAAACTGAACTGGAGTCAGAGGTCAGATGCTGTGTTTCAAGTAACCGCAAGTCCCAGGCAAACAATAAGGGGAACGAATTAGCTCATGTGACTGTGGTGTGTGGAGGCAGGCTTCAGGCCCGGCTGCATCCAGGAGCTCAAACTGTGTCACCAAAGACGCCGATTCTCTGCATCTCGTTAATCAACTGGCTAAAGGGTTGCTTTATCTTCAGGCTCCACATGATGCCCTCCCCACCACCTCACACCCCCTCAGCACACCATGCAGGTGGAGAGAATCTTCCGGCTGAAGCCAGTCAGGATCCACCTGGAGCTGCTGGAGGTGGGATCCGTCCCGCCTGAACCGCTGGCTGAAAGGGGGAGTCACTTCCCAAAGGGAACTTGGCTGCACCCTTAGGAAGGAGGAATGGGTTCCGAGGGGCCATAGGTTCCTACAAATCTCCACGACTGTCTTCAGAGGGGGGCAGTGGACAGCCATGGAAACGTGCCTTCCCGCACCCCCTCTCCCCCCACGAAGCTGACATTGGAAGCAGAATGGCATTAATTACCCCTGGTTTGCAGATGCGGACACAGCCCTTGAGCATCCAGCCTCTCTGTGCAGGATTAGAAACCCAGAGCGGCTGACCTGGGAGGCTGGGGACAATGACGGAGGCTCTCCCTTCGTGGAAAGAGTGCTTTGTCCAGATAGGAAAGTCCGCGGGGAGGCTGCAGTCACGTGACAGCAGCCCGGGAACAGCCGACCAGGGTGGTCATGAGACAGCGTGGGCACAAACACAGTGGGAGGCGGGCAGCAGTCTCTCTCTCTCTCTCTCTCTCTCTCTCTCTCTCTCTCTCTCTCTCTCTCGGAGTGAAGTCACCTGCCATGCTCACACCGGCCTCCTGTATCTGGGGTGGCCGAGACATCAGGTCTTCCAGCCGTGACGGAAGTTGGCATATGACTGTGATGAGCGTAGCAAACACACTGGCCAGATCCCAGCTCTC
>PVJN01045894.1:0-16783 GCA_004026805.1 Lasiurus borealis
GTCCCTCCATGTTTTCTAGGCAGTTGAAGAATAAGAGAAGACTTATTAGAATTCAGCTGGAGAAGAAAACTGTAAACTATATTTTGAATTTCTTTCTACTTTTTTTAAAAAAATAATATTTTTATTGATTTTTTTACAGAGAGGAAGGGAGAGATAGAAAGTCAGAAACATCGATGAGAGAAAGATATCGATCAGCCGCTTCCTGCACACCCCACATTGGAGATGTGCCTGCAACCAGGATACATGCCCTTGACCGGAATCAAACCTGGGACCTTTCAGTCCGCAGGCTGATGCTCTATCCACTGAGCCAAACTGATCTCGGCTCTTTCTACTTTTGATCACTATTTTAAATTAATGTGTATTTGAGGTCTTGTACAGCTCTCATGACCAAATAATTAAAAAGGCGATGCTCCATGAGCTTGTTTGGGCGATGATGATGAAAAAAATGGGACAAAATTTCATTCGTTACATTCTAACCCACATGAGCCCCCAATTGTCAAATATCATTGACTAAAGAAAGACTAAACTAGAGTAAAAAAAAAAAAAGGATTTCTGGGAGTAGAAGATCTAGGGTCGTGTTTTATATTTCATATGATGGGGTTGTGACATGACTAAAAATCACTTAGCATTTAACAAAATATTTAGAATTCATTTAACAAATATATAGAAAGCAGAGTAGCTCTGGTTAAAGGCACAGACCCTGGAGATGGATGGTCTAGATTCAAGTCCTGACTCCTGTATATACCGTATGACCTTGGAAGAGTTTACCCCTGCTGGGATGAGGTTAAAACACCACTGTCAATTTATCTACTCTAAAATGTGTTTTTGTCAGAACTAGTGATGCATGTATGAAAAGCTTTCAGCAGTACTGCTATATAATAGCCCAATAAGTGACATTATTAATTATAAGGAAGGCATAGATGACTCCTGTCCATCTTTGTATCCCAACTCTCAGTGACTTGATAAGTACTCAGCAAATATTTTTGAAAATATGAGTGAATGAAGGAGGAAATAGTAAATGAAGAGTCTCAGGGGCTGAAACCACAGCCTCTACTTTAGCCAAAATAGTTTTCTCCTTGTTTCCTGAATTGGCCTGGCCATTGTTTTCACTGTCTCTGTGTTTTTGTTTTTGTTTTATTAAAATATATTTTTTATTGGTTTCAGAGAGGAAAGGACAGAGAGAAAGAGATAGAAACATCAATGATGAGAAAGAATCCTTGATTGGCTGCCTCCTACAAACCCCCTACTAGGGATTAAGCCAGTAACCAAGGTACATGTCTTTGCCTGGAATCGAACCTGGGAGCCTTCAGTCCACAGGCTGACGCTCTATCCACTGAGCCAAACCAGCGAGGGTGTCTCTGTGCTCTTTACCAGGATTCACAATATTCCCTCTTCTCCGCTACCTTGCCTGAAATGTTTAGTCCATAATTTATTAACCCATGATCACTTTTCAGACACCTCCAGGTCTAGCTTCCGTGTAATGCCCACAGCACTAACACTGATGTCATTTTTGCTGCACATGGCCAAGTACCTATAGGAAGTACTCAATTAATATTTGTTAAATGGAAGGATATCTTTTGTTGTTTACTGAGCATGTCTCGAGAGGAAAGCCTATTTCCTATCTATACATTTTCATTACAACGCAGCACAGCAGAGAACAAACACTTAGGCACATAGCACATTTGTGCTTGAAGGACACTCAGAGATAACGGAACTGAACCTCATTTCCGCAGATGAAGAACAGGAGAATTACATACATAAGCTACTGACTTGCTCAAGTCTCTCAGTTTAGTTCCAGAATATGGAATACAAATCAGACCTCTTCACTCATGGGTTTTGGTTCAATGGATGAAAAAAAAGAATCCTGCCGAAACCGGTGTGGCTCAGTGGATAGAGTGTCAGCTTGCAGACCGAAAGGTCCCAGGTTCGATTCCAGTCAAGGGCATGTACCTTGGTTGCAGGCACATACCCAGTAGGGGGCGTGCAGGAGGCGGCTGATCGATGTCTCTCTCATCGATGTTTCTAACTCTCTATCCTTCTCCCTTCCTCTCTGTAAAAAATAAATAAAATGCATTTCTTTAAAAAAAAAAAAAAAGAAAAAAAGAATCCTAACGGAGGTTTATAGGTGATCATATGTATTTATTATTATGCAACTCAAGCTTTCAAAGTTCCTAAGACCACAAACAAGGGTTTAGCCTAAATGATCGAAAGACCAATGGGGCTTCTAGTCACAGATTTTTAAAATAGTTTACCTCATGAAGAGGCAAGGGCAGGCGCTGTAGAGATGGCCGGAGGTGACTTGCCATAAACAGTGACTCGCAGTAACATACTGCTTAGTGTGTGACCCTCTTTAAACACACCCTCCAGTCCCTGACCCTATTGTTTGTAGTCGGTGCTGTCTTGTTTGTACTGGGAGACACGACCAGGGACCAAGTTCCACCCTGCACTACAGCACTGCAATCCGGATGCCACAGAACAGTTGTCTCTGGGCATCATAACTGGTTTCACAGAACTAAGGAGAATCTTCTCTGAGGAAAACTTTCTCTCTAATCCTGTTACGTAGTCCCCAGGACCACATGTGCTTACCTTAAAAAAAAAAAGGCAAAAAGTCTCACCCTGGCCTGTATGGCTCAGTGGATAGAGCATTGGCCTGTGGACTGAAGGGTCTCAGGTTCAATTCTGGATAGGGCATGTACCTTGGTTGTGGGCACATCCCTAATGGGAGGTGTGCAAGAGGTGGCTAATGGATGTTCTCTCTCATCGATGTTTCTAACTATCTCTTTCCCTCTCTGTAAAAAATCAATAACACACACACACACACACACACACACACACACACACACACACATAAAGTCTGACATGCCCATCAAGCCAGTGAACAGCACTAAAGCTCTGCTGGGATGATCCCACGTGTTCTAATCTACTTTCTATGTTTTAGTCACCACATGGATGTCTGCTCTGGTTAAAATGCAGACATTGTTTCCTGATAGAACATTGAAACGTTTGCTGTATTCTGCATTAAAAATTTATTTTGTGGACTATCGTTGTTATATCGAAAATGTTAACTGCACACAGGATATGATGTAGACTTTGTTTATGGCAGCACAGAAAAAAAAAAGAAAAGAAAAGAGGACTAGAGGACTAGAAGCTGGGGGAGTGCTGTCTGCTCAAGGTAGAATGCTCCCCTAATCCCAACCAGCTGTCCTTCCCTGAACGCATGGGACCGGAATAGCAGCCGCTCTCTCCACGCATGTGTGCAGTTAACAGCATGTGTGCATCTCACCAAAGCCAGGGCAGAGCCCTCTCTTAGCCACGCAAGTGTCTCCGAAGGCACAAGAGGGAAATACCTGAAAGTCATCGTGAAATAAAATACACACAAGTACTCACAGCAGATTGCTCCAAGCCTGCTAAATGTCAGGGAGCCACAATGAAGTAATTACTCAAACACAACAAGTTCCAGTTCACTCATACCGCTGTGGAGTGGCTACTATCTCAGCTTGAATCATCCCGCCAATCGCAAGTGCAAAGCTGATGGAAACACAACATTCCAGCACCTGAACATAAAGAGCCTCCAACGCTTCAGATCTTTCCACTGCGCCTCCTTCACCTGTTTCTTTAGGTAAAAGCATAAACCCTGGACTTCACAAAGAAAACTTCAGCCTCAATTTCTTGAAGGAGCAGGTCAAGAAAATTCAGAAAAGCACAAAGAAGAAATGACATTCTTACTTTGTGTTTACCAAAACAGGCTATGGAAAAGTATGGAGACGGGAGGAGATTTTTTGTTAATTTCTACAAGTGGTTACCCATATCTGCCCCCCTTAATGTATAACCTACTTCCTGATTTTTGCTTCAGTCCTATAAGGGTATGGGAACATCATGGGTTTTCATTCGGGAGAACTGAGTTCACATCCACACATGTATGTATGTAAGCATAGCCAATGGATACAGGACATTGGGGTGGGGGACAGGTGAGGGCATGTACTGGGAGGTGGGGAAGGCCGAAGGGAGGTCAATAGGGGAAAAAAAAGGAGACATATGTACTACTATTGGTAATACTTTAAACAATAAAATATATATTTATATAAAAAATAAAGTCTTACTATTTTTGTGACTTTGGGGCAAGTTACTTAATATTTTCAGTTGTGTCTTCTCATTTGTCAATGGGGAAAATGACATCCGCCTTAAATCATCGTGTCAGCACTCAAGGAGATGGAATGAATTCGGTCCTCAATGAAAATTAGTTCCTATCTCTTCTGATATTTCATTTCATATCCATCCAGGATCCTGCCATTTCTCATAGGGGCAGGAGACAGTCTCTATCTAGGTTTTCAAATATTAAATTTCATTTTGCAACTAAGGAGAAAATAAAAGATTAAAATTATAATTACAGAATGTCCACTCAATCACCCCAGTGGTACTTGGCATAGAAAGCTATGAGTGCAGGGGCAGGATTGAGCAAAAAATAAGATAAAAGAGAGGGAACCCATGGACATGGACAACAGCACGGTGACTGCAGTGGTGGAGGGTGGGGGGAGGGAGAAGGGGGTGAAGGTGGAAGAGGGCATAGAGAGGATAAATGATGATGAGGAAAATTAAATTAAATTTAAAAGAGAAAAGAAAAGAAAAGACAAAACTGTGAATACAAAAGGTCTTGGCCTTGCCAATATCATCCAACATGAAAACTTATGCCCGCCGACCAGGCAGTGCTGTGAGTCATAATGAACCATAAGGATCTGAATCGAATGCAATGAAAAAATCTTAATTTTAAAAATTTGATAGAAACATGGGAACATAGGGCGAGGGCTGCCCTAAGACTTTAGAGCAGTGGTTCTCAACCTTCCTAATGTCGTGACCCTTTCATACAGCTCCCCATGTTGTGGTGACCCCCAACCGTACAATTATTTTTCTTGCTACTTCATAACTGTAATTTTGCTGCTGTTAATGATCTGTAATGTAAATATCTGATTTGCAGGATGTCTTAGGCAACCCTTCTGAAAAGGTCATTCGACCCCCAAAGGGGTTTCGACCCACAGGTTGAGAACCGCTGCTTTAAAGGGATGTGGGCAAGTGAGAGACCCTGAAGACTCATTAGCTTCCTTATAAATCCGCCTGTCTGTGGAGTGTAGGGCATCAGTGCCTTATTTTTATTATTTAAAAAAAAAACCAGATACTACAATGTTTGAAAATTTCAAAACTTCCCCTAAACACATCATCGTTTCTTTATTTCTCTCCTGCCTGCCCTACTTGAATTGACCTGCAAACTTGTTTATTCTGAGTAAGCAATGGGAATGCTGACTTATTTGAACTGGGGTGTGCGTACGTGTGTGTGTGTGTGTGTGTGTGTGTGTGTGTGCGCGCCCGCTGTTTGAAAAAAAAAGCACTGGTATGCTATGTGGGTGCATACCAGTGCTATATACAAGTACAAGATATGTTTCTTCTGTTCAAGCAGATTCCTATCTAATTGGGTGGAGAAGACCAACACATGAAATAGCAACAAAGACACGCAATAAATACAACAGCAGAGAATTAATTATGGGCATTTTAAAAATCAGTGTCACATGACTTTGGATAAAATGGACATCGGTAAAGGTTGACATTGTTCTAAATGCTACCAAAGCAAGGTGACTGCTTTTGGATGAAGGGATCGTGCTACACTTGTTGACAAACAGGAGCAAACCGGCGGAGAAGCAAACACCCTGCGTTAGTGGAACATGAGAAAGCAGCAGGACTAAGGAGTGTGTGGCTAGGGAACAGGATCTTCCCAAGCAGGCAGAGCGGTTTTGACCTGATGTGTCTGGAAATGGCATGACATTGAGCAAAACCAGTGACAGAGTGCAGGGGGCAGTGGTGCCCAGGATGATGGAAGCGGCAAGTGTTAGAGGTCTAGGGACATGCTCAGAAGGTCTTGGCTGAATCTGGAGGAGAATAATAATGGCCTGTGAGGTAGTAGTGGAAGCCCAGAGAGGCAGAGCAGACACAGAGAGAGGTGGACCTCGGAACTGTTGATTTTCATCTGCTGTGGCAAGACTCCAAATTTACAGGACATGTCCCAAAGACGGCTGGAGATGCAGGGTGAGAGTTTAAAGGTGAAGAGAGGACAAAATACAATAGGTATATAGATGATAGGTACTAGTAGATAGGTAGATAGATAGATAGATAGATCAGTGGTTCTCAACCTTCCTAAGGCCGAGACCCTTGCATACAGTTCCTCATGTGGTGGTGACCCCCAACCATGAAATTTTGCTACTGTTATGCATCGTGATGTCAATATCTGCATTTTCCGATGGTCTTAGGCGACCCCTGTGAAAGGGTTGTTCGACCCCCAAAGGGATTGCGATCCACAGGTTGAGAACCGCTGAGATAGATAGATAGATAGATAGATGGAGAGATAGATGAAAAAGTCTCAGCTGATGTTGAATGCATAACAAGTGTAACTATCATATCACTTATATACAGGGTGTCTCAAAAAGGTATACATACACTTTAACAGCTAATAGCTCAGTTTTGAAAATGAAATGTATTTTAATAAGCACTGCCTTTCTCATTGTTCAAAGTGTGTGTACCCATTTGTTGGGATACTCGATAAATGGTAGTTTGAGCCTGTGGAATTATCAACATAGAGGTAAGAATACAATCCAAAAATAATTTATGAAAGAACAATACATGTGATAGACAAAAGACAGGGCATTCATTCAGTTTCTGAATGTTTGATTCAGAAAAAAATGTGAGGGAGGTGGTTTGCCTCAATCTCCTGATACCCATTTTTTTTTCTCTTAGCGGATCTAATACAAAACATGCTGGTATCATATAACACGTGTTCTTATAGGTACAGCTTCCTTTAGAAATACATGTGTGTGCATTGTGATTTGGGCCTCAAAGATGAACTTTTATACTAAAGGGAGAGAGACAATAAACAAACATGTATAACATTCTGGGTAAAAGGAATTGTACTTGGTTAATAGGAAAATGTGATTAAAAAAAATGTGATTTTAATTCAGTGAACCAGCATGGGCCCTCAGCCGAGATGACACGTGAGCTGAGACCTGAGTGAAGTGAGAGAGAGAGTCCTGTGACACTCTGGACAAAGAGTTTCTCAGGATGAGGGAACAGAGAGGCCAGAGGGCATGGCGTGGCGTGAACCGGGGAGGAGAGAAGATGAAGCAGGAGAGGGAGGAAGGCCCCAGGTCAGGTAAGGACGTCCTGGCTCCAGAAGGGATTTCATTCTAAGTGGGAGGGAAAGATATTGAAGGCTTTGGAGCTGAGGAGCGACAGGACATGATTTATGTTTGAAAACGTCAGTCTGGTTGCCAAGTTGGGGAGACAGGACAGGAGAGGGGCGGGGTGGAGGTGGGGAGGCCGCTTGCTTGCAAGAATCCAGGTTTGAGATGACGGTGGCTTGGGCCCGGGTGGTGGCCGTGAGGGGGGTGACACGTGGCTGGGTTCTAGAAGAACTGTGCAGGTAGAGCCGGTGGAAGTGGCTGCTGGAAGGAATGTGGGGAATGAAAGAAGAGAGGCACCAAAGATAACTGCCAGGAGCTGAGATGAAAAGACAGGCTGTGTGGGAAAGTGAAGGAGTTCACATTTGGACAGGTGGAGTGACTTTTGGCAAGTTACTTCCCCTCTGTGGACACCTTTCGTTTGTACCACACGCATAACAGAGTCTGCTCCACAGGGTCAGCGGAGGAGTAAACAATGCCAGCAAAGCCCCAGCAGAAGCTGGCACTGAGGGTGAGGTGTGCAGCTGAAATGAAATATGAGGAAGCTGCGGAAAAACTTCAATCCCACATTCTTTCTGAGTCTTAAAAACACACAACAAACGCTTATAAAACCCTTGCTACGATTTCTCCCACAACCTCTCCTTGAGACATGGGTGCTGCTGGTGTTGTGGGAGAGAGAATGTTAGTTCTAAATGTAAATTTTGTCATGGGTGCTACATATAATAATTTTGACAGCGATTATGACGGAATAAGTAAAGTAAGAAGAGTAATGATGGTTATTAGAGAGAAGTTCCTCTTGGAATCAGGAGACTTCCAAGAAGAGATGGGGGTTTATATTGTGGAGAAAAGAGACTTTAAAGAGTTGCTTGAAGGCAGTGGTTCTCAACCTTTCTAATGCCGCGACCCTTTAATACAGTTCCTCATGTTGTGGTGACCCCCAACCATACTTCATAGCTGTAATTTTGCTCTTGTTATGAATTATAATGTAAATACCTGTGTTTTCCGATGGTCTTAGGCGACCCCTGTGAAAGTGTCGTTCAACCCCCAAAGGGGTCGAGACCCACAGGTTGAGAACCGCTGCTTAAAGGCCACATATTCCATGAGAAACAATAACAAGCATCAACATCAGGAGGGAAACTAACAAATCAGTGATGTCCCTTCTGGACTTTACGTTCTAAAGAAATGGTTTGTGGTCAACCGGGTAAGATAAAAAGAGGTCAACTCTGAAAATGGAAAATTGATCAATATTTCCAGACAATTATGAGGAGCTGATTGTGTCCCCATTTTATTTTTTTATTTGTAAATATATTTTTATTGATTTCAGAGAGGAAAAGAGAGGAAGAGAGAGAAACATCAATGATGAGAGAGAATCATTGATTGGCTTCCTCTTGAATGCCCCACTGGGGATGGAGCCTGCAACCCGGGCATGTGCCCTGGCCAGGAACCAAACTGTGACCTCCCGGTTCACATTCAAACACTGAGCCACAGCGGCAGGGAGGTGGCCCCATTTTATTTTATTTTTTTAAAAATATTTTTATTGATTTTTTTACAGAGAGGAAGGGAGAGGGATAGAGAGAAACATGGATGCGAGGGAGACATTGATCAGCTGCCTCCTGCACGCCCCCACTAAAAATGTGCCTGCAACCAAGGTACATGCACTTGACCGGAATCAAACCTGAGACCTTTCAGGCGGCAGACTGACGCTCTATCCACTGAGCCAAACCGGTTTCTGCAGGTCCCCCCCATTTAAAAAATGACCTCTGAGATCTTCACAACACAAAGCAGTGCGTGGCTCCCAGCTTCTCAACATGATAAGAATGATCCTGAGGTCGATGGGTGAACACAAGCCCACAGGCCGTCATGGCCACACTCAGTAGCCTGAGCTTCAAACGGAGTGACCACCGTTAGCTAAGGATCTCTCCGAGGAAAGGTCAAGAAAGGATGCGGATTTTAAACATGCACACCGTTCTAAAGCATCATGTTTTGCTTACAAGAGACATTTTAAACACAAGGTGTTGCTACTTACTCATATAATAAAGTCAACTAAAAATACAACTTATGCTTATTTCTCAAATGAATATTTTCTACGCTTGAAGATAAGTATTCACTATTCAAGGAAAGATTGCTTTTCAATGGCACTCAAGTAGTTGGTCCCTACATTAGACTTTCACACTTGGTTCCAAGGAACCTTTGTTTTTTTCTGGAAGCTTCTACATATTTTTGGTGGTGAAGAAGCATTCTGTTTGGTGCTCTTATAAGCATTTCTTAATAGAGGTTATTGTGAAGATGTTGCCTCTGAATCATACACTTTTGCTTCCTTTAATTCTCAGATTCTCTCCTTCCATATTCTGTTCTCTTCCCTACCTCAGCTGCATTCGGACCCAAATATAGGCTGAAATTAAGCATATATCCACTTGATGTTTATCATTACCTTTAAATGGATACTTAATTATATTTTAGCTTGGCCTATGTAAAAAATCACACTAAAATTAGGGAAATATTATTTATTATTTGTAGCCTTCATTCCAAACCTTACTCATCTAATCTTTGGTTAATTCTATGACGAGTTTAAAAACTTTTTATGATATATTTATACATGACATATATTATACAAATTTATATGTGTAGTATATATACATGAATATATTTATATGATCATACATATATTTATATATGACTTTGACTTTAATATCTATATAATTTACATTTCTATTTTTTTAAGTATATAGTCTATGACTTTTATGGCATTTGAAAACTTCTCTTTTCTATAATGGGCATTCCTTTATACCATTGGCATGAGTGTAATTTATGTTGAACAATGTGGTTATATAAGATGTACATATTTTAGGCTGTGAAATTCCATCCTTAGATGAATTATTCTGCCGTAGAGAAACTGCTACACATATGTCCATGGAGGTTTAGACAATAGCATTCCTAACAGCAAGTGCACATGGTAATAAGACATAATTGGAAACACTCTAAATGCCTCTCAATAGGAGAATGAGTAATAAACTGTGGCATATTTATATAACTGCAGTAAGAAGGAATGATCTTTCTGTTTCAACATGAACAGATCTCAAAAATATAATTTTGAGCAAGTGGGTTGCAGAAGGATATCTGCAGTATGGTACGACTTAAAGCCTTTAAATGTGCAAAACAATAATTAATATTGGTTTAGCTTACTTAAACGTGTAATATGAGTACAAAACTGGGAATGATTGAGCACTAAGTTCTGGACTGAAAGAATTCCAAGGGAGTTGGGGAGGAGGAGGGGGGAGGGAACGTGATACAGTCAGGGCACACTGTAATTTAACATTTTAAAAACAGTAATTTGAATGCTTTATTCCTTAAATCAGTGGTTGACACATGGGTCTCTTATATGTCTAAAATATTAATAAAGATAATGTTGCCATTAATCAATTGATAACGTATCTAAAGCTATTTTTGGAGAAAAGACTTTTGGAAAGCAAAAACACCGATTTTAAAGGCTATCCGAACTGTGTCGAATCAAAACCAATGAGTATGTTATGAAAACATCAGCTTAAGCCACACGAGACACTGGGATCAAATGTCCCAGGGTCCGACTGCACGGACCATTAGCTATAGCAACATCACCTCCATTCTCCAAAAGCAATTAGTACATGCTTCAGTCTTCAAAGCGAGCAGGGATTACCTACTCTTAAAAAGTTATTAAAAGCACTTGGCTTTTGACCCTCACCACTCCATTGGTAGGTGGTATGGGGTCGGCTTTTTTTCTCTCTTAATAAAAAAAAATGTCAAATGTCATTTTCCTGGAGTGCATTTAGAAACGGAGAGGTTACCCCTAAGTCACTGTGATTCAAAACCAGGCGCTTTGGTGCGAAGACAAGCCCCAGAAATGGTGTTTTGCTAACCAGTTAAATACATACTTCAGGTCCGAAAAGGGAGAAAGGAAAGGGACAAATTATGCCCTAGGAGCGTCTTAGAGTCAGCCTCTGACTTTAACACAAAACGGGTAAAGGACAGGAGCAGTCACAGGAGCAGTGGGAGAGGCGGGCCTGTGTGGGTTGGTGGTAGGATTAATGGGATGGAAGGCCACCAGGGTTCACTCGGGGAACACTTGATGCAGCGACGTGGGAGTGCGGCTCAGGGTCACGGAGAGAAAAACATCTTCCACCCAGTGGCCTCGGAAGGATGGGAGCCGGGAATGCGTGCGGCGTGGCCAGGAAGGTGGGTGCACGGCTGGGACACCCTTGTCCCTGCTCCCCACGAGGGGCAACCCCAGCCAGGCACATTCACCCTCCGCCCTGCTCATGCCCTTGCTCTTTAAAAAGAGAGTGAAATGTTTATTTATTTATTTTTCCTCAGCCTATTTACACTTGGCTCCGATGTACCGGCTGATCCCTGGGGTATGCACACAGTGGCGGGTCACACGCGGTTACGATTGTCTGAAATGGTGCAAAGTGCATGTAGGAGGACGGATTTTCAGGCACCGCCTGGAAATACTGCTTCTAGAGTTTACCCTGAGTGTTTACCTTCCGTTGTGCAATGGCTGTGCGGTGCCAGAGAGCTCTGGCTGGGAGCACAATCTTGGATTCTAAATCGCCGATCTGTGCCTCTCTCTTCCCTTTGACCCTAGCCAAGGGAAAACTTTAAAAAAAGAGAGAGAGAGAGAAAAAAAAGAAGTTCAATTTTATGTCCGAGTTGTTACACATAAGCTGGAATTAGGTCCTGAATGCACATTTCATAAATGTACACAGTGGAAGTGTAAACTTTGCAGTGTTTTTCTCACAGTGCTGCAGTAAGTGCCAACTGTATACAAAAGGCACGGGAGGGGCCCCCACGCGTGGGGCTGGCTTGTCATCGCTTCCACCTGGAGCTCCTGGCCGCGGGAGTTGGGTGGATGCCTGGTTGATGGGGGTCTGTCCCCCAGCATAAAGGAAAGGGTCTCAGCTTCTCCTTGGGACTCAGTGGCACAGCGCTCTCCTGGGCTCGTCGGTTATGGCTCATCGATAAGAATTCTAATGTGATGAATAATTCTTCGAGTATGAAAAGCAGCCCGTGAGAAAGTAAACTCAAGGTGGCCTGGTTATATTTATTCCCACGTGGCTTTGGGTTTGTCCCATTTCCTTCTTCTACACCATCCCCACCCCACCCCATTGGACTGTCATCTCATTTGCCCATCCATAAGCGATACACATGAGTTAACATGCATATGCTAATTTCATTGGGCTGGAATTCACTAAATGAAATTGAAGCTTTTTGTAGTAGCACCAAGGAAAGACTTTTCTATTGCAGCCTGGCATTACATGTTCAAACTCGTTTAAATCAGCGAAAAATCATAGTCCAGAGACTCTCTTATCAGAGTTGAAAAACAGTACATGGGGTGGCATCCTTTCCACTGGAGAGGGCTTCATTTAAAAGTTTTATTTAACCCCAGCCAGTGTGGCTCAGTGGCTGGAGCATCAGACTGTAGACTAAAGGGTCCCAGGTTTGATTCCGGCCAAGGGCACATGCCCAGGTTGCAGGCTCCATCCCTTCCAGAAAGGGGCCTACAGGAGGCAGCCAATCAAAGATTCTCTCTCATCATTGATGTTTCTATCTTTCTATTTCTCTCCCTTCCTCTGTGAAATAAATAAAAACATATATATTTTTAAAAAGTTTTATTTTAAATGTAGCCTATTATAAATGTTCTTACTCAGCTAATGTAGTTCCTTTTCTTCCCAGATGTTTATGTTGGTGAAAAACCAATAACACTGTCTAGACCTCTAGGATATAGTAATCAAGCCTGAATAGAAAACATTCAGAGGTCATACTTCAATCTGGACCTACAACATCCTGCTATTCAAAACCATAGTAGAGATGATGGATCATAATAACGGAACCACACTGAAGAGCTGAGTCAGGATCTAAGAGTTGTCAGCAAAAAGCTAAATGTGTCACAAAAAAACCTACAAGATGAAAGGAAGTCTAGACATCATTAAATGTGTTGTACCCCTGCCCCAACCCCAAGTTGTCAACAACCAGAGGGCACTTTGTGACATTGACATCAGCTTCCTGTAAGTCAGGAATCCTCCATCTTTTATGAAGAGAAGGTCCTTGATGGGTGTGTGTGTGTGTGTGTGTGTGTGCGTGTGTGTTTAATTGATAAATGTGCTCCTGCTAATGATAAATCCCTTAAAGAGACAGAAGAAGTGATATGTGGTGTCAGGATGTTCAGAGATCACTAAGCAATAACATGCTATGTTTTTTACTATGTCTTAGTGATTTTCATTGTCTAGAAGACATTAATCTGTTTTTTTTTTTATTGAGTGTTCCAGTTCTTGAATTAAAAAAAATTACTGATTGGAGAATATTGCTATAGAGGATCAAAACTGACAACCCTCCCTCTGAATTCAACAGTAAGGTATTTTTATTGTCAAATAATGAGTTCGGGCCTGGCTGGCATGGCTCAGTGATTGAGCATTGACCTATGAACCAGGACATGGTTCGATTCCTGGTCAGGGCAAATGCCAGGGTTGCTGGCTTGATCCACAGTAGAGGGCATGATGTTTCTATCTCTCTCTCTCCCTTCCTCTCTGAAATCAATTAAAATATATTAAAAGAAATAATGAGTTCGGGTAAATATCTTGGCAAATTGTAAAATGAACTTCTCACTCAGCACTTCCTGGCTTCCACCCTCACACCCTACGGAACTTTCTATCTGAAATACATTTGCATTACACTGACTTCGAGGTGTGGGTCAATGACTGTCTCAGAAAGTGCAAACCTAATTACTTCCCTGGGCATATGGAAGTAAAATCACAGTGGAGAACCGCATGTTTTTATTTCTATTCAGCAGAGGCAGCAACCAGGTAAGTCAGTCCGGTTATTGGTGTGAGACTTTTCTCAAATTGAGGCATGTCCAATCACTTACCTGCCTGAACATACCAAGGATACTGTGGATAAATTTCAATCCAAAATACCTATATTTACTTACACATACACCCACTACTGTCATATTCTCATAGTGGCATAGAGGCTCTTTCCCAGGATTCAAATGTTTTTATTTTCATGACCGATAGCGGAAAATGGACACCTACTGCTAGGTGTCAGATTTAGTTCATTTTACAAAAAAAAAAATGTTTTGTTTTTTTAAAAATATATTTTACTGATTTTTTTATAGAGAGGAAGGAAGAGGGATAGAGAGTCAGAAACATCAATGAGAGAGAAACATCCATCAGCCGCCTCCTGCACACCCCCCACCAGGGATGTATCTGCAACCAAGATACATGCTCTTGACCGGAATCGAACCTGGGGCCGACGCTCTATGGACTGAGCCAAACCGGTTTTGGCACAAAAAACTGTTTAGTTTACACTGCACACCTAGCCTTTGGCTGTGGCTGAGACGTGCAACAGTAGCACTACAGTCAAGTATTTGATCAGTGAGGGGATAGATCGCTTTGTTCTTTGGGTAATTTTGGTTAAGTCTTTACTGATAATTCCAAACAAATGCATCCAAAATAGCAGTGGTGGTTCACAAGCAATGGGGGAAGAGCACAGAAGGACCAGTACAAGCCCATCACCATCATCATCATCATCATCATCATCATCATCATCACCATCATCATCACAAATAACGCCAGCACACGGCCCATCCTCCTTCTTCAAGAATCACAGGTTATATAAGACACACAGATGGACAACAGGCACATCAAAAGATGTTCAGCTTCACTAATTCTCAGGGAAATGCAAATCGAAGCCATAAGGAGATAGCACGTTAGAGTGACTATTATAAAAAAGACAGGCAGTAACAAGTGTTGGCCAGGATGTGGAGAAAAGGGAAACCTGTGCCCTTTCGGTGGGAATGTACATTGGTGCAGCCACTGTGGAAAACAGTGGAGGTTCCTCAAAAAATTAAAACTAGAACTACCAGATGATCCAGCAATTCCACTTCTGGGTATTTATCCAAAGAAAACAAAACCACAAATTCAAAAGATATATGCACTCTTATGCTCAATGCAGCATTATTTATAATAGCCAAGGTATGAAAAAAAACTAAATGTCCATGGACAGATGAATAGATAGAGAAAAATGTGGAACATAGATACAATGCAATATTATTTGGCTATCAATTAAGAGTGAAATCTTTCCATTTGCATTGGCATGGATGGACCTTGAGGACATTATGCTAAGTGAAATACGTCAGACAGAGAAAGGCAAAGACTATATGATCTCCCTTATATGTGTGGATTCTAAAAAATAACACAAAACAAAACATGTCCAGAGTCGGGAGTGTGGTGGGCCAAAATGGGTGAAGGGAGCTACAAACTTCTGTTATAAATTAAAAATTCATGAGGATATAAAGCACAGCATGGCGAATCTATATATATAAAAGCCTAAGCTATGATGCTCAATGACCACTAGGGGGCAGACACTCAACACAAGAACTGTCGAGCAGCAACTTTGCAGAGTGCCTTCTCAATCCAGGATCCCTCGGGGGATGTTGGACTGCTGGTTTCAGCCTGATCCCTGCAGGCCAGACCAAGGGACCTCACCTGCTGGAGGGACCCCGGTCACTCTGCAGACACCCCTCAGACCCTAGCACTGCTCCAGGTGCAGCCAGCCAGGGAAGGACTACAGGAGGGTTGGCTCCAGGGCGTGTCTGGCCTGATTTGCCCAGTCTCATCCCACCAGCCACCTTCTAATTAATTTACTTTCAATGTGCACAAATCCGTGCACCAGGCCTCTAGTATGGTTTAATAATATTATATTTCATATTGAAAAGTTGTTAAGAGAGTAAATCTTTAAAAAGTCCTCATCACAAAAAAAGAATCCTGTAACTGTATGGTAATGGATGTTAACCATACTTATTGTGGATCATTTTGCAATACATACAAATATTGAATCATTATGTTGTATACCTGAGACTAATATAACGTAGTATGTCAATTACATCTCATTGAAAAAGGTATGACACTTTGGGACAGCCTGGATGGACCTGGAAAATATTGTGCTAAGTGAAATAAGCCAATCTGAGAAAGACAAATGTCACATGATCTCAATTATTTGTGGAATCTAATGATCAACGACTTGACCAACAAAATAAGGCCCTAAACATGGAGGCATGGAACAGACTTAATGTGGGTTGGGGAATGAAAAGAGATAACAACTTATATACTTAAAGGCCTAGCCAATGGACACGGGCAATAGGGTAGTGAAAACCTGGTCGGGGGAGGGTAGTAACTGGGAGAAGGAGGATTAAGTGGGGGTGGGGTGGGAATGGGAGATATCTATAATACTCTCAACAATAAAAATATGTTTAAACATAAAAAAGAATGAGAAATTATGATGAAGAGCGACTAGAATCAGAAACTGGAAAACACAAAGACAAGTTTAACTTCAGTCTCGGCCCTCGTAATTCCTCTGGAACAGAGAACTTCCAGGAATGCTCTTTTAAACCCACTTTTGGCTCCATCGTACAGCTTCAGATCCTTAGCAGACCTGTGACTAATTCATCTGCCTCTCCTACCACGCCTTTGACTTTGGACACCTCTCATTATTTGTGCATAATAACCTTTGGCAAAATATGCAGACTGCTCACACCT
>PVJN01045895.1:0-16678 GCA_004026805.1 Lasiurus borealis
GGAGGGAGGGAGGAAGGGAGGGAGGAAGGGAGGGAGGAAGGAAGGAAGGAAGGAAGGAAGGAAGGAAGGAAGGAAGGAAGGAAGGAAGGAAGGAAGGAAGGAAGAAATACAGGGAGGCCCTAGCCAGTTTGGCTCGGTGGACAGAGCTGCGAACTTAAGGGTCTCAGGTTCAATTCCCAGTCAAGGACATGTACCTCCATTGCAGGTTCATCCCTGCCCAGGGTACATGCGGAAGGCAACCAATCTATATTTCTCTGTGTCCTTCCCTCCCTTACAGAGCTCACTCTCTCTGAAAATCCATGGAAAAATATTCTTGGGAGAGGATTAACCAAAAATAATACAGAGAGGATTGAAGCAGGAAAACCCTTTTTTTTTTTGCCCCCTGGCTGGCTCTTGGGCTGTGCTGGGAAGGACAAAAACCTGACCTGGATTCTGATGACATGAAACCTCCCTCCCTCAACAGGAAGTGGTGGTGCTGGGAGTGATCGTGGGGGGTCCATTTCCTTATCTCAGTCCTGCACTGCCTTAGGCCCTGCCGGTTCAGGTGTGCCCACCCCAGCTCTGGCGGCTGGGCACACAGAATCGGGCATTGTGGAGAGGAGAGGATGGCCACAGGAGATGCCTTCTTTGCAGGCAGCACCTAAGACATCCCTGCTGCTGAGCCCTGGGAGGTTGGGGAGGCGGGTGGTAAGGAGTTTAAGGAGACTCACAGCCCTGCCACTCCAGCCTCTTGCTTCCCTCAGCCTCCCATCTTCCTTCTGTCCTGCCCTGACAGTGCTCTAGTCTCCACAGGTTTGCGCTTCGAGGGCACACAGCACTGGGGGTACAAGGATGGACACCCGGCTGCTGCTGCAGCTGTGAGCACAGAGTTCTGACCCTGCAAATTGCTGAGCCAAAGTGCCCCTCAGGCCTGGTAGCCCTGTGTTGGGGACAGGAGGGCACACACTGTGCTTCCTCCAGATGAATTTTCCTGGCCAGCAGAGAAAAGCTGCAGCAGGTCCCGGCCCTGGCAAGCCAGCACTGCAGGCTGCCAAGGCCCGGTCCCCTCTGCCTGTTGCTAAGGGGAGGGGAACACAACATTGCCAAGCCTGCTTGTCTGCTTTGGCAGCCATTTTGCTTGAGGGCAGAAGTTGTCATTGTGCCGCCTTGGCAGCCACTTTGCTTGCGATGGAAGTCCCGCCTCTGGCAGCCATAATGCACGGGAAGCTGTAACCAGGCAAAGGGACTGAACTGTTGCAAACCTTTTTTACTTGCACTTGTTAGTAATATGTTTCTATTGCATATATATTTTTAAATAAATATTAATTGTTGGAATTATTACATATGTCCCTTTTTTTTCCCATTTACTCCCTTTATCCTAACCTCCCCAGGCCTTCAGCACCCTCATAACTGCTATATTTTAATTCATGCAAATGTTGCTGCTTGTCATGTAATGCTTCTTCCACTGGTATAGTTAATACAGGAAAAAAACCCTCAAAATTACATTTCTGTCCAGCCAAATTAACGGGCAATGCTCATTGCCCTCTTGTGGGAAGCTGCCTAACACTGTCAAGCCTCTTAAGGGACCTAGCCTGTTAGAAAGTATAAGACACAGCAACCGGCTGATAGCCCAATGCTTATAGGCAGGTTAAAAAGGCCAGACTTTTTTATCCCAAGACAGTATAGGGTAAAAGCCCCCAGTAAGGTCAGAGACTATCAGAATCTCCTGTATGGGGTTAAATAAACCAACTGAATAGTGCCTAATCAACACTGACTATCAGTAAAACTCCACACCCTGGGAGAATTGTGTTATTGCTTTAGGAAAGGTCTCTTTCCCGGGTGTGGGAAGAGGCTTCGGACTGTGGGTAAATGCAGTCCCCCAGTTGGCTAAGGTTGGACAGGTTGAGGTATGCCATGGCTGAGAGACAGGGATCTAGGGAGCATAGAACTCCTTCATACCTCCCCCAACTATCGAATTTCCCTCTTTTAAGAAATACAAAAGAATGAAAGTTATTTATTTTATGTTTTTCTTCCCAAAATAAATGGTAATACAGTCTCTATTCCTCAAGAGTACTTACTCTGACAAGAAATTTTATTATGGGTTTGGCAAAGAAAGGACTGTCTGCCTCTAAAGTTCTAATACCTAGTCTCAAAGAAATCTTATCTGAGCCATCTGTTGAAATGCTCATTCTGAGGAATAGATCATATCTGAGCCTAAACTATCTAAGCCAATCAGTTTAATTCAGTTCGCCTGTGAATTAGTAAATCAGCAAGTTTTTCTGTATACCTCTATGGATGTATGTCTCTTAAAGTATCAGTGTGTTTGCCAATAAAGAAGCCTATGTTTCTAAAAGTTAGGAAATATGTTTGCCAATCTAAGGAATGCTAATTACTTTTAACATTTTCTCCTTATCTGATATCTCCAGAATTTGGCATTTCTTAATGAGTGATCGTGGCTATACATTTCTTTGCATAAATCCAATAAGACTAGTTACAAACGCTGTGGTCTTATTAATCAAGACTTTGACTAAAAGAGACATGCCTAGACTCTGGCTATTACCAGAAAGCTTTAAGGAATTGAGACTGACTCTTGATACTAATCAAAGCCAATGTAAAACACTTGCAAAAATGGCCTGATACCTTGCTCGGTCGAGTGCTTCATGACAAACTTTCCAGGGAAGGAACAAAGACTGCTCTCTTGAAAGATGAAAAAGAAACCTCAGGACACCTTTGGGGACCTCCAGGACTTGAGGACCTGATTCAAGCTGACAGGTATTGTAGACAAAGCCTGATGGCAGCTGTGGCTTGGCTTCTCCACCCTGAGTGGCTGACTGCTCACTAAAAAGGTCAGTCTAAAGATTCCTTATGAAAATTCCAGCCAAGCAGATTTGAAAATGCCTGTGTGATCTATTTGATCAGTTGCTATCCTTCTTGGATTTGTATGAAAAATTTGACCAAACTAAAACTACACTTAATGCAGTATCTAAAAATAATCAAATGACAATTACTATGCACTATCAATAACCACTTTAATTGTAAATGGATTAAATATTTCAATCAAAAGACATAGTGTAGCTGAATGAGTGAAAAGACAAAGCCCATACATATGATGTTTACAAGGGAGCCACTTCAAATTCAAGACGCACAGAGGCAGAACATAAAGGGATGGGAAAAAAAGATATCTCATGCAAATTGAAAAGAAAATTGTTAGCAATTCTAATGTAAGATAAAATAGACTTTACAACAAAGTCTATGATAAGAGACAAAAAAAGACATTAAATAATGATGAAAGGCATCCTATCTAATAAAGAGTAATATGCAAATTATCACTCTGCTATACCCACAAGCCACCCCCACAAGCCAAACAGGAGTGAGTATGCAAATTAACCCAACCAAGATGGCTATGACCATGGAAGGAGTTGGAGGGAGGCTTTAGTTTCTCTGGCGATGGAGGAAGCCAAACTTTCTGCATACCCTGGCAGCACAGAGCTCCACTCCAGGCTACAAAGTTTCAATTGTAGAAGATAAATAAATCCCAGATACCAGGGCCTCTGCTTGCCGACAAGTAGTGTGGCTGGCTTGCAAGTCACCACAGGCCCCTCGTCCAGGCTGCCCCACTCCCCAAGGGAATCCCCACCCTGATCCAGGATATCCTTCAGTGCAAACCAACTGGCCCCTACCCATGCACCAGGCCTCTATCCTATCTAATAAAAGAGTGATATGCAAATTGACCATCACTCTAACAATAAGATAGCTGCCCCCATGTGGTTAAAGATCCTGACCTTATGTGGACACAAGATGGCCACCACAAGATGGCCAGCAGGGAAAGGCAGTTGGGAGGGACCAGGCCTGCAAGAAAGGGCAGTTGGGAGTGATCAAGCCTGCAGGGGAACAGGTAGGGGTGACCAGGCCAGCAGAGGAGGCAAGTTGGGGGTGACTGGGCCTGCAGGTAAGGGATGTTGGAGGAGACGAGGCCTGCAGGGGAGAGCAGTTAGGGACAAATAGGCTGGCAGGGGAGTAAGTAGTTAGGGGGTAATCAGGCTGACAAGCAGAAGCAGTTAGGCGCAATCAGGAAGGCAGGCAGGCAGGCAAGCTGTTGGGAGCCAGAAGTCCTGGTTTGTGAGAGGGATTCCAGATTGGAGAGAGTACAGGCTGGGCTGAGGGATACTTCCTACCCCCTGTGCACAAATTTCGTGCACTGGGCATCTAGTTAAATAATAATAATCAATCCAACAATAAGATATAACCCTTGTAAACATTTATGCACCAAACATAGCAGAAAAGTATATAGGACAAATATGGATAAACATAAAGAGAATGATTAATAGTAATACATTCATTGTAAGGACTTTAACACCACATTCACATCAATGAATAGACATCCAGAGAGAAAATCAACAATTAAACAGCAGCCTTGTATGACACCCTAGACCAGATGAATTTAGTTGATATTTTTAGGATATTTGACCCCAAAGCAACAGAATATATATTTTCTTTTCAAATGCATATGGAATATTTTCTAAGATAAAATGCATTACGCCACAAAACAAGGCTCAACAAATTTAATAAGATATAAGTCATAGCAAGCATCTTTTCTGACCATGGTGGCATGAAATTAGAAATCTATTACACGAAAAAAAATTGAAAACACACAAACATATTGAGGCTAAATAACATGTCACTAAACAATAAGTAGATTGACAGTAAGATCAAGAAAGAAAGCAAAAGATACCTTGAGACAAATGAAAGTGAAAACACAACCAAAAATATATAGGACACATCAAAAGCAGTCCTAAGAGGAAAATTCATAGCAATACAAGCCTACCTCATAAAATGAGAAAAACATTAAATAATCTAACCTTACACTAAGGAAATTATAAAAATTAAATAATCTAACCTTAAATTATTTAACCTTATTAAATAATCTAACCTTACACTAAAGGAACTAGAAAAAGAACACAAACAAAGCCCAAAGGCTTTTCTTTAGTAAAAGAAAAAAAATCATATTAAAAATAAATGAAATAGAATCTTAAAAAATATTTAAAAATCAAGAAAACCAAGAGCTGGTTCTTTGAAATAATAAACAAAGTTGATAAACCTTTAACTAGACTTGTTAAGAAAAAAGGAGAAGAACCAAATAAATAAAATCAGAAAAACCAAGAAGGAAAGGAACAGTTGACACCACAGAAATACAACAAATATATATATAAGAAAATACTATATGCCAATAAATATGGCAACAAACTGGACAATCTGAAAGAAATGAATAAATTCCTAGAAGGGTACAATTTCCAACACTGAATAAGAACAGAAAATCTGATCAGACTGATAACTACTAACAAAATTGAATTAGTAATCAAAACAAAGTCTAGGACCTACACTGCACAGGTGAATTTTACCAAGCATTCAAATAAAAAATAGCACCTATCCTTCTCAAACTAGTCCAGAAAAATTCAAGAGGAGGGAAGGCTTCCAAGCTTATTTAACAAGACCATAATTTATCCTAATTCCAAAACCAGACAAAGACACCACAAAATAACAAAACTATCGGCCACTATCCCTAATGAACATAGATGCAAAAATCCTCAACAAAATATTAGCAAATACAATTCACCAATACATTAAAAAGATTATACATCATAATCCAGTGGGATTTATTTCTGGGATAAAGATTGGTTTAATATCCACAAGTCAATTAAAGTGATAGACCATATAAATAAAATGAAAGATAAAAATCATCTAATCACCCTCCCCAGGTCTCCAAACTCCTATGACAAGGTAACATGTGAGAAAAGACCTGACTAAATTGAAGAGAAAATGAAAATGTGTTGTTGTCTTCTCTCACTTTCACCAGTAAGTTTTCCAAATCAACTGCATTACCTAAAATATTAAGGCATTTTGACATGGATTACTCTAAATCTCTTCTCTTTAACTCAAATATCTCATTAGTCTTCTTTCTTTGCCTGTGTCATCCGTGGGGAATTAAAGTCTGCTCCCATGGCCAACACTAATCTCTCCATCTTTAACTAAAGAAAAGCAATGTAGTGGTGGTCTCAGCTACATATATATATATTAGTATACATTTCTGCCTCCAGGAAACACTGCCACATTCACAGAGAATAAAACTGAAACTGTTGATGCTTCATAAAATAATACAGATAGATCTCAGTGACACATTTCAAAAGGACATGTTCAGTAAAGTTTTCATTCACTCATCACTTAGGAAGCACCTAGTTACATGCCTGGTTTTAGCAGTGATAATAGAAAGACATCCAGGATGCCAAATCTTTGAGCAGCTGTCTCTTGCTTATATTCTTCATAGGGCATATTAAAATTTCACAATAGATCATATACTTTTATATTCTTACTAAAGGCCAGATGCACAAAATTCATGCACAAATAGGATTCCTAGGCCTGCTCGACAATCAGGGGAGATCTGTGGGGTGACTGGCAGGGTGATCAGGGGGCCCCATTGACACCCACCTTGGCTGGCCTGGGGCCTGTGGGCTGGGGGCAGCTCTTGTGTTGAGCATTTGGTGGTCAGTGTGCATCATAGCGATCAGTCATTCCACTGTTCAGTCAATTTGCATATTAGGCTTTTAATATATAGGACTAGGGCATATTTGTCACAAATGACACTACAGGGAAGTGCATACTTATTCCCAAATAAAATACAGTGTCTTCTTTTAATGATCTTGGCTAGTTTACATGTCCTGTCTACAGTGTTTTTCAGCTAGTCTAATTTAAAGTCTTAGGATGACCTTTGGGCTTTTTCTATCATGCCTACTCCAGGAATTTGACAAGCTGCTTTTTTTTTTTTTAATGAAATAGTAAAATGAAGAACAGATAGATGATCTTAAGTATAAGAACTTATCTTCCTAAGGCCCAGAGTAAAATGACTCAAGGAGCTCACTCTATCTAGGCCAGTGGTCAGCAAACTGCAACTCATGAGCCACATGTGTCTCTTTGGCCCCTTTAGTGTGGTTCTTTCACAAAATACCACATGTGGGCACGTACGTACAGTGTGATTGAAGGAGTACCCTAATTAAGTTAATAACAATGTATCTACCTATATAGTTTAAGTTTAAAAAATTTGGCTCTCAAAAGAAATTTCAATCATTGTACTGTGGGGGGGTGTGTGTGTGTGTGTATACATATCTCCCCATTGCCCCCCTCCCTCCCAGGCATACCCCAACCGCCCCCCTGTGTCTATGTTCATTGGTTATGCTTATATGCATGTATACAAGTCCTTTGATTGATCTCTTATCTACCCCACCTCTCCTTAATCTTCCTGCTGTAATTTCACAGTCTGTTTGATGCTTTACTGCCTCTGTATCTATCCTTTTGTTCATCAGTTTACAATGTTCTTTATTATCCACAAATGAGTGAGATCATGTGGTGCTTCTCCTTCATTGACTGGCTTATTTCACTTAGCATAATGTTCTCCAGTTCCAACCAGGTTGCTGCAAATGGTAAGAATTCCTTCTTTTTAATGGCAGCATAGTATTCCATTGTGTAGATGTACCACAGTTTTCTGATCCACTCATCTGCTGACGGGCACCTAGGCTGTTTCCAAATTGTAGCTATTGTAAATTATGCTGCTGTGAACATAGGAGTTCATAAATCCTTTCTGATTGGTGTTTGTAATTTCTAAGGATAAATTCCTAAGAGTGGGTTTGCTGGATCAAATGGGAGATCCATTTTTAGTTTTTTGAGGAAACTCCATACTGTTCTCCACAGTGGCTGCACCAGTCTGCATTCCCACCAACAGTGCACAAGGATTCCTTTTTCTCCGCATCCTCACCAACACTTGTTGTTTGTTGATTTGTTGATGATTGCCATTCTGACAGGTGTAAGATGGTATCACATTGTCGTTTTGATTTGCATCTCTCGGATAATTAGTGACTTTGAACATGTTTTCATGTGTCTCTTGGCCTTCCTTCTGTCATCTTTCAAAAAGGTTCTATTTAGGTCCGTTGCCCATTTTTTTATTGGATCATTTATCTTCCTTTTATTAAGTTGTATAAGATGGCTGTAGATGCTGGAGATTAAACCTTTATCAGTGATAACATTTGCAAATATGTTCTCTTATATAGTGGTCTTTCTTGTTGTTTTGTTGATGGTTTCTTTTGCTGTGCAAAAGTTTTTTATTTTGATGTAGTCCTATTTGTTTATTTTTTCTTTAGCTTCCATTGCCTTTGGAGCAGTATCAGTGAAGAAGTTGTGAAAGGTTGTCTCCACTTACAGACATTACCTACTTAGAAAATACAACTCCAGTTTCTTCCTCTCTCACACACAATTCTGTCCCTATTTTGAAATTATAATTTTTCTGCCAGTTTTTACTGTGAAACCATAAAAACTTTGGAAGCCATGGTTATGAACTCTTAGGAAATCTTATTTATTTCACAGCTGGATGAGTTAGCTTCTATCTCCCATTTTTTAAAAAAAATGTCAAGTCTGCTACTTGTCCAAAACCTAGACATAGCACTATAAACTTTTAAATCAATTCCTTCCATTTGTAATGTGTTTGCAAGCACGATGTCTACTCTGATCCTCAAAAGCCTTGTGTGAGCAGAGCAGAAAGTACTAACACCGTTTTATAGAAGAGAAGTATGGTGCACATTGTGAAGAATCTGCCAAACTCCAAATACTTTTTTTAGTATAACTGCCTTTATCCCCAATCTATATGGTCTGATCCTCAAAACCCATTTTTATATAAATATGATCCCAACTCTGGTCAAGGTTGGTTGAATCAGGAAGTATCCCAACTGGATTACTTTTATCTTCTTAATTAAAAATCTGGAACTGGGACAGAAATAGAAATTGCACAGAGAAATATGTAGCCAAAATAGGAGAAAAAGACAAGAAGTGGGAATGATGAAATGAAGCTGTCCATGTAGATGGAATTATAACATTAATTTTTTAATAGAGATAGACAAGCAGGTCGTTTAATCCAGCTCCACAAGCAATATGAAAGAAAGACGATCAAAAGTCTAGGATGGAAAATGCCAGGAGTTCTATTTAGGTGAGGTAAATTTTTGCATCGGCTTTAACGATTGAGGTTTAGCATATATTGTACTTTTTTACCCTTAAGGCCAAGTAATTGGCAACTGTTGAACCATGAATGTAAAATATTGATGACAAATAACAAAGTAGCCACAGAACTGTCAACAATGTTAAATCTTGGCCTCATTGAATAAAGTGCTTTTATAACATTGTGTGTTTTTAAGTATAAATACAAATGATTTAAATCCTTAAAAAACAGATTACCAAGTCCTCTAATAAAAGAAGGTTGTACAGTAAAGCTGTAGATGGTTGGCTACAACAATGCTTTCCTTTCTCCTGTATTGCTCTGAATGCACTTCTCAAGGCCTGTCAGTGCAGGGAAAGGTATTGCCAGAGATTAGCGGTATCAGAGTGCATGCACACTTCTGTAGAAGCCACAGAAGATGGAGTTGTTATGTCCTGCAGCCTCCATTAGAATTTAATCCTCACCCAATGAGTGAGAATATTTTTCCATTGATTTCTTTTTAGAAGAAATGGAAAGGATAGGAGAGGGAAGAGAAAGAGAGAGAAATATCTATTGTTTAGAGACACATGGACTGGTTGCCTCCTACTCATGCTCCAACCAGGGGTGGAGGATTAAACCTGCAATGAAGGTGCATGCCCTTGACTGGGAATTGAACCTGAGACCCTTTGATCCACCAGCCAATGCTCTAACCACTGAGAAAACTGGCCAGGGAAAAATCATATGGTGACCTTTTGATTCATAGGTCAACATTCAACCACTGAGCCAAGCCAGCCTGGCTCCATTAGCAGTTAAATTATGTGACTGTACAGCGAATTTTCTCCAAGGCCATCACTGTAGCCTCCCCTCTGAGGGATCACAGGAGAGAGGGTGCACTTGTGAGTGCACATTGGCTCCTTCGGTAAGAAACTCCATTCAGACTGCATGTTCATGAACATGTCCCTAAATCTGGGAGGGAAAGAACCAGAAGAAACAGATTGGCGAGGGGGGTTGGGGGGACTTGGTCTGGTTGTCCTGCACAGTTGCAGCCATATGTGTGCGCATGGCATGGCTGTCTTTGCAGCGTAGAGGTTGGCTTCTTCATGAAACTTGCTGATAACCTTCTTGTCCCTGATTCCTTTGTCGCCAAACCAGTTGGATACCTTGGTCCAGGCATGTCATTTGATGATCTCCTTTCCTGCTGTATGAGACGGTGCCTGCAGGGCTGGGCCACTGACGTGGCATTTCTTGGCCAGATCCTCTTTGTCTTCCTCCCAGGGATAGGAGTTTCCGAGTAAAGATATTCCCTCAGGATTTCTGTGGCCTGTTTCCTGAAGTGATGCCTTTTTCGTTCAGCATCAAGGAATCCTGATCTTGGGAGAAACCAAGATGGCAGCATAGGTAAATACTTAAACTGCAGCCTCATACAACAATTTCAAAATTACAACTAAAAGACAGAACAGACACCATCCAGAACCACAGGAAGGCTGGCTGAGTGGAAATTCTACAACTAGAAGTAGAGAGAGGGACTCACAAAGACTCAGAGGAGCTGTAAAAAGCTGAGGTACAGAAACACACTTGTGGAGAGGACGGGCAGCAGAGGTCTGGCTGTCTTCCTTTAGTGGGAGGGAGATGGAAAATCCTGACTGCACTGAACCCCACTTCTGACTGCACTGAACCCCAGTTCTTTTTTTTTAATTAAATCTTTATTATTCAGATCATTACATTTGTTTCTCTTTTTTCCCCTCCATAGAACCCCTCCACCCAGCTCCCACCCTTCCCTCTGCCCTTACCTCCCTCCTATTGACCTCATCCATAGGTATATGATTTTTGTCCAGTCTCTCCCTGTACACTCCTCACCCCTTTCCCCCTGAGAATGATCAGTCCACTCCCTTTCTGTGCTCCTGATTCTATTATATTCATCAGTTTATTCTGTTGATCAAATTTTTAATTCCCTTAATTTTTAATTTCACTTGTTGATAGATATGTATTTGTTGTTCATAATTTTTTGGCTTTTACCTTTTTCTTCTTCCTCTTCTAAAAGAGTACCTTTCAGCATTTCATATACTACTGGTTTGGAGTTGATGAACTCCTTTAGCTTTTTCTTATCTGTGAAGCTCTTTATCTGCCCTTCAATTCTGAATGATAGCTTTGCTGGATAGAGTTTTCTTGGTTGTAGGTTCTTGCTATTCATCATGTTGAATATTTCTTGCCACTCCCATCTGGCCTGCATCATTTCTGTTGAGAAATCAGCTGACAGTCGTATGGGTGCTCCCTTGTAGGTAATCAACTGATTTTCTCTTGCTGCTTTTAATATATTCTCTTTATCTTTTGCTCTTGGTATTTTAATTATGATGTGTCTTGGTGTGGTCCTCTTTGGATTCCTTTAATATGGGGTTCTGTGTGCTTCCTGGACTTGTAAGTCTATTTCTCTTTTACCAGATGTGGAAGTTTTCAGTCATTATTTCTTTAAATAGGTTTTCAGTATCTTGCTCTCTCTCTTCTGGCACCCCTACAATTCTGATGTTGGTATGCTTGAAGCTGTCCCAGAGGCTCCTTACGTTATCTTCACATTTTTGGATTCCTTTCTCTTCTTGCATTTCCAGTTGAGTGTTTTCTGCTTCTTTATATTTCAATTTTTTTACTTGATTCTTGCATTCCTCTAGTCTGCTGTTAGGACTCTGTATAATATTTTTTATTTCATTCGATGTCTCTAGCTGGTCCTTTTTCATCTCCTCTTGGGAATCACTAAATTTATCCATCATCTCTAGTTGGTCCTTTTGCATCTCCTCTTGGGACTTGATAAATTTATCCATCTTTTCTAGCATATTCTTGAAAAACCTTGTAAGCGTGGTTTTGAACTCTATATCCAGTCATTTTTTTTTCCTCCATTTCTTTTTGTTTGTGATCCCTTCCCTTGTCTCAGCATTTTCACTATTCGGGGGGAACTTCTGTGTTGAAGTCAGCCTTATGATACCAGACTTGCAAAATTGAAGAAGCCTCTGTTGAGCTTGGGATGGGTGGAGTCTCAGGGCTTAAGGGACTGCCTTGTCTTCCAGTGGGCCCCGCGCTGAGTCTCAAGTGACTGGGTAATCACTGGAGCGGTCCTTGTGTGTGTGCACTCACAGTGCCTCTAGACTGCTGCTTTTCCAGTTCCCCTGCACTCTGGGACCATATGAGTCTGGGTCCCCAAGGTTTCACCTGAAACTGGGGCTTAGTGGAGTTAGAAGTGGCACAGTTAGGAGGGTCTGTCTCCTTCCCACTTGCCAAAGCCAGCGGCACAATCAGCAGTCTGTCCTCTGTGCACAATGCCGTACGCGCCAGCACACCTCTGATCTTTTGCGACTTCCCTAAATTTCTGTGCACCTCTCCCTTTCCACAGTCCAAACTCCCCCCGTATGAGTTTCGGCTGAATCTGGGGTTTAGTGTCGTAAGATAAGAGGTTCAATGCCGTTGGGAGTCTCCCTTTCCCTCTCGCCAGAGAAAGCCAGCCAGGTATTCTGGCACCCGCTCTCTCAGTGTGCGCATCTCCGTACCTCAGCTTTTTGCAGCTCCTGTGAGTCTCCGTGAGCCTCTCTCTTTCCTTCTAGTGTAGAACTTACACTCAGCCAGCTTTCCTGTAGTTCTGGATGATGTCCGTTCTGTCTTTTAGTTGTAGTTTTGAAATTGTTATGCGAGGCAGCAGTGTAGGTGTTTATGCCGCCATCCTGGATTCTCCCTGAACCCCAGTTCTGGGCGAGACTCATATAGGGGGAATCTGAAATGTCTTGAAAAGGAAGGAGTACACAGAAACTTAGGAAACCACAAAAGGCAGAGGTTTGGAGGTGCACACAAAGAGGACTAATTGTTGATTGTGCCCCAGGCTTTCTCTAGTGGGAGGAAAACAGAACTTTGCAACTACACTGAAATCCAGGTCTGACTGCACTGAACCCTAGTTTCAGGTGAAACCCTGGGGACCCAGACTCATATGGGTCCTGGAGCGCACAGAAACTCAGGGGTGCTGGAAAGGCAGAAGTCTGGAGGCACATGAGTGTGCGTGCACACAGAGAGGGCTGAAGCAATTTCTGAGGGGCACTGAGACCCAGGAGCGGCTGTGTAGGGTAGGACTGACAGGAAGCCAAAGCTGTCAGCTCAGCCCTGAGACTTCACCACAACCAAGCCCAGCACAGAGGCTGTTGCAATCTTGCAAGTCTTAAGGCTGAGTCCAGCACAGAAGTTCTCCTGGCACAGACTCAGCTGATTCTCACAACCAATTGGCTTGCAGGTCAATTCCCCCAGTGATACCAACAACAATCAAGACTTAATTACAACAAGACTGTACACATAGTCCACAAAGGGGTCCACCAAGAGTGTCTACCTCAGGTAACTGGGGAGGAAGAGCTACTGGGCCATATAGAACACCTAGCACACAAAGCTACTCTACCAACTCAGGGAAGCAGTGAAAACACGGAGCCAAAGGAACAGATCACAAACAAAAGAAATAGAGGTAAACAAACAACTGGATATAAAGCTAAAAACCACAGTTATAAGGTTTTTCAAAAATTTCCTAGAAAAGGTGGATAAATGTAGTGATCCCAAGAGAAGATGAAAAAGGACCAACTAGAAATTAAACATACACTGACTGAAATAAAAAATATTATACAGAAACCTAACAGCAGACTAGAGGAATGCAAGAATCAAGTCAAAAATTTGACATACAAAGAAGCAGAAAACACTCTATTGGAAAAGAAAAAAGAATCAAAAAATGTGAAGATAGTTTACGGAGCCTCTGGGACAACTTCAAGTGTACCAACATCAGAATTATGGGGGTGCCAGAAGAAGAGAGAGCAAGATACTGAAAACCTATTTGAAGAAATAATGACTGAAAACTTCCCCCACCTGGTGAAAGAAATAGACTAGTTAGTCCTTTTTTATCTCCTCTTGGGTCTCACTAAATTTATCCATCTTTTCTAAGAAATTCTTGAAAAACCTTATAACTATGGTTTTGGACTCTATATCCAGTTGTTCATTTTCCTCCATTGCTTTCATTTGTGATCTGTTCCTTTGTCTCAGCATTTTCGCTACACCAGGAGAACTTCTGTGCTGGAGTCAGCCTTATGATAGAAGACTTGCAAAATTGCAAAAGCCTCTCTGTTGAGCTTGGATGGGGTGGAGCCTCAGGGCTGGGCAGAGACAGCCTTGGCTTCCAGTCAGCCCCATGCTATCTGGCCCCTGGGTCTCAGTGTCTCTCTGTAATTGCTGCAGACCTCTCTGTGTGCACTCGCCAGTCCAGACCTCTGCCTTTCTGGTTCCCATGCACTCCGGGGAACCATATGAGTCTGGATTACCAGGGTCTCACCTGGAACTGGGGTTCAGTGCAGTCAGAAGTGGAGTTCAGCACAGTTGGGAGATTCTGTCTCCCTCCCGCTATAGAAAGCCAGCAGGACAATCAGTAGTCTGTCCTCTCTGAATGCAGTGGTGTGCGCACCTCCAGACTTCTGCCTTTTCATGGCTCCCCTAATTTTCTATGCACTCCTCCCTTTTCACGACAGTCCCAACTTCGTCATATAAGTCTCACCCAGAACTTGGGTTCAGTGAAGCCAGATATGGCATTCAGTGCAGTCAGAAATTTCTGTCTCCCTCCCACTAGAGGAATACAGCCAGGCACTCTACCACCTGTTCTCTCCACACGCGTGTCTCTGTACCTCAGCTTTTTGCAGCTCTTCTGAGTCTCTGTAAGCCTCCCTCTTTCCTTCTAGTTGTAGAATTTTCACTCAGCCAGCTTTCCTGTGGTTATGGATGATGTCTGTTCTGTCTTTTAGTTGTTGTTTTGCAATTGTTGTGCAAGGTAGAAGTTTAGGTGTTCACCTATGCTGCCATCTTTTTTAAAAAATATATATTTTATTGATTTTTCACAGAGAGGAAGGGAGAGGGATAGGAAGCCAGAAACATCGATGAGAGAGAGACATCGATCAGCCGCCTCCTGCACGTCCCCCACCGTGCGCGCAACCAATGTACATGCCCTTGACGGGAATCAAACCTGGGACCCTTTCAGTCTGTAGGCTGATGCTCTATCCACTGAGCCAAACCAGTTTCGGCTATGCTGCCATTTTGATTTCTCTCACTTTTACCATTTTTTAAAGGATTGATGAGGTGTTTTGTTTTTTCTCTTACCAGCTATGGCTTTATCAGGAAAAAAAATAAACATTCTTTTTTTCTTCCTCATTAATACCAACATATATACTATCTGCTCTTTCCCCACCCTAATCAGCACTCCAAAAAAAGAAACAGTAAGATGTTTCTTACTCAAAAAGCTTCTTGGTGCTGGAAAGAGAAAAACAGTACTTTTTGCATAGGTTTCAGAACCATAAGGCTTTGTGTTTGAAAAATTGAGCCCACTCAGAAAACTAGGACAGTGGGTCCACAAGTGGGAATGGGTGGATACTGTGGCTTTAAGGGAGAGTGGGTGGCACAGCTCCAAGGCAGCTTAATTTCCATAAAGAAAAGAGGATTCCATGAATTGAAAGCGATTGGTGTTATGCAAATCTCTATGCTTCTCATAAACAACACCCCATAAATAGCTTTCAGAGGGAAAACAGTTGTCTGAACACCTATGGAGACTAATGTCTCTCAAAGAAACCAGTTTCATATTGTTTTAAAATTAGAATATCTAAGGGCATCGTTTATTTCTCCTTGCTAAAAGGAGAAAAAGTAGATCATGGGACATAACAGGTTTTCTTCCCCTCCTCCTTCTCTTTCACTAAAAAAGAAAAACCTATGATTTACAGAGCAATGAATCAGATTAACATACATCTGATAGTTCATTTTCAATTTTTAAAAATACATTTTATTGATTTCAGAGAAGAAGGGAGAAGGAGAGAGAGATAGAAACACCAATGATGATTGGCTACCTCTTACAGGCGCCCCCTACTGGGGATCGAGCCCACAACCCGAGCATATGTCCTGACCAGGAATTGAACCATGACCTGGTTCATAGGTTGACACTCAACACTGAACCACACCAGCTAGGACACTTTCAATTTTGATGAAAAAATATAGTTTTCTATAATGTAAAATGTGCAATGCATTTTAATACATAAAATAAACAATGTATATGTTTAAATGTTCCCAGGTGTTGGTTCCATCTGAGGGGAATTTACATAACTTATATAGAAGTTAGTTATTTAATGAAAAGATGTTCTAGGAGAAATTTATGGCAAAGGCTCCAGAAGAAGGTGGGAATATCTCAGTAAGCGCCTTACTTCTTCTTAACAAACAGAACCTGAAACACAGCCTGTATACATCTAAGTTCCCTGCTCTTCCAGTGCTGTGTGCTCATAAAATTGCTGAATTGCAGAGGTCCCACCTGTTATTTCTTTACTAAGAGAAGAAACAGCCAGCTCTGAATGTTGCAAATACAGACAACGTGATACAACAGGACCACTTCTTCCCGGGGTTTTTCATGGTGAGTCATATTTTAAACATTTTTTGGGTCACAGCTAACTGAAAGATTATAATCTTGTGACTTCTACCCATAGGGTTCCCCATGGCCAAGCTGGCCAAGAAGGCCCACAACTTCAAATTGACTCCCAGGTGTGGGCATGAACCCTTTGGATCACTGTCCAAATCTTAGCCTCTTCACACTTTCCTGAGCTGCAGAAGACCTGAGTCCCAGGACAATCCAGTGGTGGGAAAGGAACTGACATTGCAACT
>PVJN01045896.1:0-18088 GCA_004026805.1 Lasiurus borealis
TCAGACTTCTGCTTGTAGCCCACTGCCCAGAACTGTGATACCTGGACAAAGGAGTTTGGACAAGGGGGTATTATATTAAGCTCCTCCAGCCTCTAATCTGGAAGTTGCCATGGCACAATAAAATTGAGAATGACAGCCAGCAGTACTTGCCACAATTACTTCATTTACTTCTCACCCTAAAACTGGACAGATGCTCACATTGTCTCCATGTGACAAGTGAGAAAATTGGGGTTTCATAACGGAAGTATATTGGTCAAGGTGACCCAACGAGTATCAGGGAGAGCCAGAATGTCAATCCTGTTCATTCTGATTCCAAAGCCCTCGTCCTTCATGCGAGCCCTGGTGTCTCAGTTCTGCTCTTGAACGTGTACATCTGCAGACTGTCTGTGTGAAACTCTCTGCCAGCTCTAAGCAGGCTCCTAAAAAATCCTATGAGCTGCGAGTGTGAGAGGGAAATGTTGGAACCTCAGAAAATTACTTGATTCCCTTAGGAAACTGGGGTTGCTGGGGTTACTGGGGTATTGCTAGGTGGAAGCAGTGGATAGAGGAAGTGTAGAGAAGAAAATTAGGCCCTTACTCTTTGTTCTAACTGGCACCAAAATAGGGTCAGACATCGACTCCAGGACGGGTATCTTTTTATGAAGAGAGAAGAAAGAGACGTGGGAATTTGATCTGTGAGGCCAGAGGAATTGCTCTATGAGAGGTACTGCAGGATGCTCAGGCTTGCTGCTATTTCTGGAATGGGTAGCTGACAGGCCCCAGTTCATCGGGGAGCAAACATGGGAAATAAAAGGCTTTGTTAAGTTTGACTGAAAGACATTTTCTATGGAGCTGGAAATGACAAGTAATGATTTCCTATCAATCACACCTTGGGTGTCTATTTTAAAAGCAAATTGCCCCTATTGGCATGAAAAGAAAAAAAAGAGAGAACATTTCCTGGTGTGGGTTTTTGCCCTTGTCCTCACTACATGTGGTTATTGGGAAAACTTCAGCAATGGAAATGCCAGGTGGGGTGGGAAGTGGGAATAGGGGAATTTGGCTCAGGGGCAGTTGATGTTCTTGGCTTGGGGAGGGAAGTCCTTGGAGAATCCCAGCAGCTCCAGGCTGGCAATGAAATAAGGCAGCTCTTGGACCATGGCTTGCACTACACAGTGTCTCTGGCCAGAAAAATTAATCTGTCCAGGTTTTCAAGAGATGCTCAAGGAATGAATCTTTTTCCTGTGCTGACAGATTTTGGGATGCATTCAATTCTCCTTCCTGTCAGTGGCATTACATGTTCCAGCTCCAGGCCCTCTGTGTCTATGCTGTTTCAACAGCAATGTTGGGTGCACACTCTTGAGTCAAGCCAATGGCAGGAAAAGTAAATTTCAGAGAAGTGACATTGATGGAAAGCAGAATTTGCTACCCCAAAATTCGCCTCTTTGGCACAAGCTTATTTTAGGCTGATTATTTTAAAAGATAGCAGACACAAGTGAAACCCTGAAAACTGAGAAGTTACCCATATGCAAGAGACATTCTCATTTAAAAGGGAAATCTCCATTTGTAAAGGGTATCTTTCTCTCTGTACCAGGAAGAGAAAGATGATTAAATTTCTGAAAACTTATCAATGGAGGCAGTAGGGATTATCCTTGTTTACTGTTCTTTGCCTGATCACCTCTCAAAATGGCCCCGCTCAATCTGTCTTTAGGTGGAGATGATATTTAAGGTGGTAGCTAGGGCCATTTGGGGTGGTTTGTCAGGTGTTATGGATGGTGTTAAATTTCCATGTTTTTTTTTTTTTTCCTCCTGTGAATCTGTTTTTAATTATAGGGGGTTCTCAGCCAAGAACCTAGAAGGGTAGAGGAAAAATTCCTCTTTCTCCACTGCAATATTAAAAGAAAATGCAACTCAGAGAAAGACCCACTGGAACTTTTATATTTTTAAGTCTTGCTTACCAGGCCCTTTCCAGTCAGCTCCAGCCTCATCTCATGTCCTGCCACTCTTTCTACAAATGTGCAATGTCTTGATTAAATAGTTCTCTTCTCTTTCAGAGCCTGCCATAATTTTCATACTTCTGAACGTTTGCTTTTCCCTCTGCCTGGAGTACTCCCATCCTGAATTCTATTTCTGGCAAACATATTTGGGATTCAACCCAAATGTTGCCCTTTGAGGAAGCCTTCCCTAACTCCTTTATGCAGGGGTCATGCTTCCCTGTAGTCACAGCATGGCCTCAGATGTGACACTTCTCATGAGGTAGAGCAGGGGTTCTCTAGCATTGCACTCAGAATATTTCCTGTGGGATTGTTCAAAATGCATATTCCTGGGACCCAGCCCCTTGCTTCTGACGCAGTAGGCAGAGACCTAGGAATCCACATTTTAATAAGGGAACCAGAATATCCCCAAATATTGGAGTCCCATTGTTCTACATGATGGAGAGTCATCTGGTCATACTTTGAGAAACTCTACGGTAGAATAATTATTTGTTTTAATCTGTTTCCCCTGCAATTATACTAGCTTTTCTGGACACAGACTGTTTGGAGTGCTAAATACAATGCCTGATAAAGAGCAGGCCCTCACTATCCTAGGGAGTCGGGGAAAAAGACAACATTTTATATTGACTCTCATTCTACTGATAAAGAAATGGAGGCCCAGGAACACACAGTTGGCACTCAAACCCAGGCTTGAGTGTGTGAGTCATAACATGAGACCTATATGCCAAATTCAAGGACAATTTGCATAAAAGAGTAGAAAAAAATCATAATATTTAATCTTTTGAAGGGATATTAGGAATGTATTTTTTTCTGTTCTGTTTAAGCTTCTTTGGGGTTTTAGTCTAGATTCTATCTAGGCTATTTCCATTCCCACCCTTGAGTACCTGGAGTCCGCTAAGGCTATTCTCCTTTCTTTGAAAGTGTCTCCTCAAACATGCTGCCAACCTGGGGTCCAGAAAGAATAGAATGATGTTTGCATGAGGTGACTTCATTTCTGAGTCACAGTGGATCTTGAAGTGAATATCAGATTCTCTGTTCAGAACTTGAACCAAGAAGTATAGATGCTTTCAGAGGGTAACGGGTGGGGCATTGTAAGGTCATGTTGCAACTGCAGTCAGCACCATGGCAACACAGGACTCATGTGGAATGAGTGGCAAGGGCAAAAAGAAACAAATGCCTCTGAGAGTAAACTAGCCCTAGCTGGTTTGGCTCAGTGGGTAGAGCATCAGCCCATGGACTGAAGGGTCTTGGGTTTGATTCCAGTCAAAGGCATGTACCTCAGTTGCAGGCTTGATTTCCCAGCCCTGTTAGGAGCACATGCAGGAGACAACCAATCAATGCATCTCTCTCACATCAATGTTTCTCTCTGTCTCTCCCCCTCCCTTCCATTCTCTCTCTCTAAAAAAAAATAAATAAATACATAAAACAAAAAGTAAACTAAACATGTAATATTCAGTATATATGTTATATCTATCTATCTATATCTATATCTATATCTATATATCTATATATCTTTACCTACACATCTATAAAATAGATATGCAGATATCTAGATGTATATCTCTAGGTATAGAGACCTATTTAAATTGAAAGTGAGAACTTTTTCAGACAGAAAATGGTGGAAGGATTAATCACAATCAAGTTTGTACTAAAGAAATATTAAAGGAAGATTTTAGGTAGAATATAAATGATTGATAGTGCATGAAAATATACACAAAAGAATGAAGGGTATCTAACATGATCATGATAACTACATAGATAAATATAAATTGTTTTCTTATGCTTGAACCCCTTAACATATAATTAATGGTTTGAACAAAAATAAAAACAATGTGGTATGGGATTTATAACACATGAAAACAATGTGTGATAACAATAGCACAAAAGCCAGGAGAAGAGAAATGAAACTATGCTATGCATGAAGTGGTATAATATTACTTGAACATAGGCTGTGATAAATAAAAGATAGATATTAACCCTAAATTAAAGAAAACTCTACAAAGATAAAAAAAATAAAAAATTAGCTAATAGAAAATATAAAGTATCAAATGTAATCATAAAAATTACTAGTTATCCTAAAATAAGACAAAAAAGGTAGCAAGGAATAGATGGAGCAAATGGCAAGATAATAAAATCAAACTTAACCATATCACATTAAATATAAATTATATTAAATATAAATCATCTAAAATATACCAACTAAGAGGTAGATATTGTCAGATTAATTAAAAAAGCAAGATCAGTCTTGGCTGTTTTTTCTCAGTGGTTAGAGCATTGACTTATGGACCTATGGGTTGCAGTTTTGATTCCGAATCAAGGGCATGTGCCTTGGTTGCAGGTTTGATCCCTAGCCCTGGTAGGGGTGAGTGTGGGAGGCAACCAATAAATGTCTCTCTCACATGGATGATTCCTCTCTCTCTCTCTCTCTCTCTTTCTCTCTCTCTCTCTCTCTCTCTCTCTCTCTCTATCTCTTTCTTTCCCCTCTCCCCTTTTATTCTCTAAAACTCAATGGGAAAAAATGTACCCTTAGGTGAGATTTTTTTTAAAAAGGCGAGACTAAATTATATTGCCTATAAAAAATATATGTTAAATATTAAGAGACAAAAAATGATCAGAAGTAAAAAACTGGGAAAAAGATAATGCAGAGTAAAATGATTAGAAGGCTAGATAATAGATCAGCAAACAGGATAGTGCTGTGGTCGGCAAACTGCGGCTCACAAGCCACATGCAGCTCTTTGACCCCTTGAGTGTGGTTCTTCCACAAAATACCACGGCCTGGGCAAGTCTATTTTGAAGAAGTGGCATTAGAAGAAGTTTAAGTTTAAAAAATTATTTGGCTCTCAAAAGAAATTTCAATCATTGTACTGCTGATATTTGGCTAATGAGTTTGCCAACCACTGAGATAGTGAGTTCAGAGATAGATTTACTTATATGGACAACTGATTTTTGAAAAATGTGCAAAAGCAATCCAGTGGAGAAAGGATGGTCTTTTCAACAAATAGTGCTGAAACAATTGCATATCAGATGCAAAATAACAAATTTCAGTTCATTTATCATGCCATATACAAAAAGATATCCCAAAGTACATCATTGACATAAATGTAAAACCTAGAGCTATAAAGCTTTACATGATACTTTTTATAACTTTGGGTTAGGTGAAAATTTCTTAGATGTACTACCAAAAGCACAATCCATAAAAAAAAATTGATAAATTGTACTTCATCAATTTAATTTCTGCTGTTAAAAAAATTGATAAATTGCACTTCATCAATAACTTCTGCTGTTAAGAGAATAAAAGCCACAGACTGGGAAAGATAGTTCAAACTACATATCCAATAAATAATTTTTATTCCGATTATACAAAGTGCATTTAAAACTCAATTCTGAGAAAACAAGTCACCCAATCAAAAAGGTATAAAAGTTTTGAACAGACACTTTACTAAAGAGGATAAACAAACATGTGAAAAGACAACAGTTCTATTGGTACTTAGGAAAGTCAAATTAAAACTACAACGAGATGACGCTATGTATCCGTTAGAATGATTAAAACTAAGAAGACTGGCCATATTAAGGATTGGCAAGTATGTGGAGCAACTGGAACTCTCACAGAGGGCTGGTGGTGATGTAAAACATTTAACTGGTTTGAAAAACCATTTGGCAGTTTCTAAAAATTACACCCGATCCTATTAAATGATTCAGTCTACTTTATTTATTTTTATTTGCACAGCAGTATGGATGGTTTTCAAAAATAATAGTGTTGAGTGAAAGCCAGACCAAGAAAGAGCACGTAAAGTATGATTTTATTTATGGAAAATTCTACATAACGCAATGTGATCTAGAGTGACAGAAAGCAGATCAGGGGTTGCCAGGAGTGGGGAATAGTGGGAGGTGAGATTGCGAAGGTGCATGAGTCCTTGGGGGAAGAGGTAATGGATATATTTATTTTGGTTGTTGTGATTATTTCACAGGTATATATGTGTTATATGTACTATATATGTGTATATGTGTGTCATATATATGACAAAATTTATCAAATTTTACTCTAAATGTGTGTTTATTGTGTGTTAATTATGTTTCAATGTAACTGTTAAAGAACTATTGATATTATGCTACTTGCATGAGAAATTCATTACTTATATCTCTGCTTCCGCTGCAAGATATATGCCAGTCAAAACAAACATTTAACGATGTCTTAAAGTATTTTTTATCATTTAAATATCTGAATGAAAATAAAGCAAAATTGTACAGCATGATTCCAGCCCCAAAGAGGGAAAACAGAAAAATGTAGGTTCAAGGAGCTGGATTGGCTCCCACTGGCACTTAGTTTGTAGAGTTGGAACCTCGTGTTTTCATATGTTGATGACACACACAATTGAATTGAATTTTAAGTCTCAAAACTAAAATAACGACCACTGGGAGCTCTGTGGAGCCCAACTGCAAATGAATTGTAACTGCAAACTGCTGAATATGGTAATCATTGTGGCAGATGAACAGTAATTATTTTGTAGCACTAAAACTTTGTGATTTTTTCAATTCCTTCCAAAAGAGATGTAGCTCTGGACAGGCCGAATTGGGGTTAGAATCTGAAGTGCTTTTAGGATTTATTTTTCTGCAGCAGACAAGGGCTTGTATGTTGGCAAGCAATGCTGATGCAAAAGATTTTGGCTCAGGAATCACAGAGAAGAGGATGTGTGATGAAAGAGCTGGACAATAAAGTTGGGCAATGAAATGCATGATTTTTGAATGGGGTGTCAATACGTGAGAAACAATACTACAGTACTGATTTTCTGGCAATAGCTAACTGGCAAGTTATAACAATTAAAATGTTAAATCAAGTTATCTCAGAGTATTTATGGTCTCAAAGAGATATAATATGAAGTAGTAGCAAGAAGAGGGTATTGGGAGTTGGGCAGACTTGGGTTGGAATCCCAGGTTCATCACATACCAGATGTATGTGGTATGTGGAACAGGGTGTATGGTTTCCATATCTATTAAATGGAAACAATACCTACCTTTGAAAGGAAGCAGAGATGGTAGAGATAATGTATGTGCCGTGTCTAGTACTCCAGGCCACATATCCTAACAGGGCAATTGCTGAAAGCTGTGAAAGGTTCTGAAAGGTGAAGGACACTTTTAGCACTTTCAACTCCCACTTTGCTGGGTTCTTGTAAGAATTGGAGTTTCCTCTCTATAAAATGTAGGGTATAATGCCTTGTACACAGCACAAAATAAGTGTTCAGTAAGTGGTAGCTAGTAGGCATATTACAAATTTTTTTAAAAAATATATTTTACTGAGTTTTTACAAAGAGGAAGGGAGAGAGATAGAAAGTCAGAAACATTGGTGAGAGAGAGACATCGATCAGCTGCCTCCTGCATGCCCCACAGTGGAGATGTGCCCGCAAGCAAGGTACATGCCCCCAACTGGAATTGAACCTGGGACCTTTCAGTCCGCAAGCCGACGCTCTATCCACTGAGCCAAACCGGTCTCGGCACTAGTAGGCATATTAAAGAAACTTGGTAAGTATCTGAATTATGAGTGAGAGGGCTGGTCCTAGGTTTCAGTTCTAGCACCAAAGAGCTATGGGCCCACCAGTAACTCACTTATTACTTCTCCTTTTGAGCTAACATTTTTTGGCATTTGCAATTCTATAATTTTCTTGTTCTTAACATTTTTAATTATGAAAGAACAATACAAAGATTAAAAATTCAGACAGTGAGAGGATGAAATGTTGTTCTCTGTCATCCCAATAAACTGTCTTTCGTACATTCTTTCAGGAAGTGTCCATGCTATCTGTGTGTTTACTTTTGCATAAAAAGGCACATTATTCTAAACATACTGTTCTATATCTACATAGATTTTTCTTCAAGTGCCAATTGATCTTGAAGATCTTGCCATGTCAGCACATACACATCTGCTCCATTTTGGTTCATGTCAATGACAGTAATGGATGCATTATATTCCAAATAAATGACAGTAATATCATGTATTTAATTGCTTCCCTATTAATAGACATGTTATTTTCCTTTGCTTTAAAAAACAGTACAGCAAACATCTGTGCACATTGTTAGTTTTTAATTAAATCTTTATTATTCAGATTATTACATTTGTTTCTCTTTTTCCCCCTCCATAGCTCTCCTCCACCTGGCTCCCACCTCTAGCTCTTCCCTTACCTCCCTCCCGTTGACCTCATCCATAGGAGTATGATTTTTATCCAGTCTCTCCCTGCACACCCCTCAACCCCTTCCCCCTGAGAATTATCAGTCCACTCCCTTTGTGTGTTCCTGATTCTATTATATTCACCAGTTTATTCTGTTGATCAAATTTTTAATTGACTTAATTTTTAGATTCACTTGTTGATAGATATGCATTTGTTGTTCATAATTTTTTATCTTTTACCTTTTTTTCCTCTTCTTAAAGAATACTTTTCAGCATTTCATATAATACTGGTTTGGAAATGATGAACTCCTTTAGCTTTTTCTTATCTGTGAAGCTCTTCATCTGTCCTTCAATTCTGAATGATAGTTTTGCTGGAAAGATTATTCTTGGTTGTAGGTTCTTGCTATTCATCACTTTGAATATTTCTTGCCACTCCCATCTGGCCTGCATTGTTTCTGTTGAGAAATCAGCTGACACTCGTATGAGTGCTCCCTTGTAGGTAATGAACTGTTTTTCTCTTGCTGCTTTTAATATTCTCTCTTTGTCTTTTGTTCTTGGTATTTTAATTATGATGTGTCTTGGTGCAGTCCTCTTTGGATTCCTTTTATAATGGGTTCTGTGTGCTTCCTGGACTTGTAAGTCTATTTCTTCTACCAGATGTGGGAAGTTTTCAGTCATTATTTCTTTAAATAGGTTTTCAGTATCTTGCTCTCTCTCCCCCACAATTCTGATGTTGGTATGCTTGTACCTGTCCCAGAGGCTCCTTATATTATCTTCACATTTTTGGATTATTTTTTCTTCTTGCTTTTCCAGTTGAGTGTTTTCTGCTTCTTTGTATTTCAAATCTTTGACTTGATTCTTACGTTCCTCTAGTCTGCTGTTAGGTCTCTGTATAATATTTTTTATTTCAGTCAGTGTATGTTTAATTTCTAGTTGGTCCTTTTCCATCTCTAATTGCTCCTTTTCCATCTCTAGTTGGTCCTTTTTCATCTCCTCTTCGGTCTCGATAAATTTATTCATCTTTTCTAGAATATTCTTGAAAAACCTTATACCTGTGGTTTTGAACTCTATATCTAGTCATTTGTTTTCCTCCATTTCTTTTGTTTGTGATATCTTCCTTTGTGTCCGCATTTTCACTATGCTGCGAGAACTTCTGTATTAGATTCAGCTTTATGATATAAGACTTGGAAAACTGCAAAAGCCTCTCTGTTGAGCTTGGGATGGGTGGAGTCTCAGGGCTTAATGGACTGCCTTGCCTTTCAGTTAGCCCCGCTCTCCATGGCCCCTGAATCTCATGTGACTGGGTAATTGCTGGAGCGGTCCCTGTGCGTGTGTGCGCACATCTCGCAGCGCCTCTAGACCACTGACTTTCCGGCTTCCCTGTGCTCTGGGACCAAATGAGTCTGGGTCCCCAGGGTTTCGCCCGAAACTGGGGTTTAGTGGAGTTAGAAGTGGCACAGTTGGGAGGCTCAGTCTTCCGCCCACTTGTGAAAGCCAGCGGCACAATCACCAGTTGGTTTTCTGCGTGTAGTACTATGCGTGCCACCAGATTTCTGCCCTTTCAAGACTCCCCTAAATTTCTGGGCACTTCTCCCTTTTCACAGTCAAAACTACCCCTGTATAAGTTTTGGCTGGCCCTGGGGTTTAGTGTCGTAGGATAACAGGTTCAATGAAGTTGGGAGTATCTGACTTCCTCCCACCAGAGAAAGCCAGCCATGTATTCTGGTACCCGCGCTCTCCACGTGTGCGTCTCCATAACTCAGCTTTTTGTAGCTCCTCTGGGTCTTTGTGAGCCACTCTCTTTCACTTTTAGTTGTAGAATTTCCACTCAGCCAGCTTTCCTGTGGTTCTGGATGATGTCCGTTCTTTTTTATTTTTAATTAAATCTTTATTATTCAGATTATTACATTTGTTTCTCTTTTTTCTTCTCCATAGCAACCCTCCACCCAGCTCCCTCCCCTCCCTCTGCCCTTAGCTCCCTCCCATTGATCTCATCCATAGGTGTATGATTTTTGTCCAGTCTCTCCCTGTACACCCCTCAACTCTTTCCCCCTGAGAATGATCAGTCCACTCACTTTCTGTGGTCCTGATTCTATCATATTCACCAGTTTATTCTGTTGATCAAATTTTTAATTCACTTAATTTTTAGATTCACTTGTTGATAGATATGTATTTGTTGTTCATAATTTTTGTCTTTACCTTTATCTTCTTCCTCTTCTAAAAGAGTACCCTTCAGCATTTCATATAATACTGGCTTGGAGTTGATGAACTCCTTTAGCTTTTTCTCATTTGTGAAGCTCTTTATCTGCCCTTCAATTCTGAATGTTAGCTTTGCTGGATAGATTATTCTTGGTTGTAGGTTCTTGCTATTCATCATGTTGAATATTTCTTGCCACTCCTGTCTGGCCTGCATTGTTTCTGTTGAGAAATCAGCTGAGAGTCGTATGGGTGCTCCCTTGTAGGTAATGAACTGTTTTTCTCTTGCTGCTTTTAATATTCTCTCTTTGTCTTTTGCTCTTGGTATTTTAATTATGATGTGTCTTGGTGTGGTCGTCTTTGGATTCTTTTTACATGGGGTTCTGTGTGCTTCCTGGATTTGTAAGTCTATTTCTTTGACCAGATGTGGGAAGTTTTCAATCATTATTTCTTTAAATAGGTTTTCAGTATCTTGCTCTCTCTCTTCCTCTGGCACCCCCACAGTTCTGATGTTGGTACGCTTGAGGCTGTCCCAGAGTCTCCTTACATTATATTCACATTTTTGGATTCTTTTCTCTTCTTGCTTTTCCAGTTGAGTGTTTTCTGTTTCTTTATATTTCAAATTTTTTACTTGATTCTTGCCTTTCTCTAGTCTGCTGTTAGGACTCTGTATATTTTTTTATTTCAGTCAGTGTCTCTAGTTGGTCCTTTTTCATCTCCTCTTGGGACTCGCTAAATTTATGAATCATCTCTAGCATCTCTAGTTGGTCCTTTTGCATCTCTTCTTGGGACTTGATAAACTTATCCATATTTTCTAGCATATTCTTGCAAAACCTTATAAGCGTGGTTTTGAACTCTATATCCAGTTGTTTTTTTTCCCTCCATTTTTTTTTGCTTGTAATCCCTTCCCTTGTCTTGGCATTTTCACTATGTCGGGGAAACTTCTGTACTTGCAAAACCACAGAAGCCTCTGTTGAGCTTGGGATGGGTGGAGTCTCAGGGCTTAAGGGACCGCCTTGCCTTCCAGTCAGCCTCGCCCTCCATGGCCCCCGAGTCTCACGTGACTGGGTAATCGCTGGAGCGGTCCTTGTGTGCGTGTGCCCGCAGTGCCTTTAGACCTCTGCCTTTCCTGTTCCCCTGCACACCAGGACCACATGAGTCTAGATCTCCAGGGTTTTGCCCAAAACAGGGGCCCAGTGGACTCAGAAGTGGCACAGTTGGGAGGGTCTGTCTTCTGCCCAGTCGCGAAAGCCAGCAGCACAATCAGCAATCTGTCCTCTGCGCAGCGCCGTGCGCGTGCATGACCAGACCTCCTATCTTTTACGACTCCCCTAAATTTCTGTGCACTTCTCCCTTTTCACAGTCCAAACTCCCCCCGTATGAATTTCGGCTGGATCTGGGGTTTAGTGTCGTAGGATAAGGGGTTCAATGTTGTTGGGAGTCTCTGTTTCCCTCCTGTCAGAGAAAGCCAGTCAAGTACTCGGGCACCCGCTCTCTCAGCAAGCGCTTCTTTGTACCTCAGCTTTTTGCAGCTCCTCTGGGTTTCTGTGAGCCCCTTTCTTTCCTTCTAGTTGTAGAACTTATACTCGGCCAGCTTTCCTGTGGTTCTGGATGATGTCCGTTCTGTCTTTTAGTTAGTTTTGAAATTGTTGTGTGAGGCAGCAGTGTAGGCATTTACCTATTCGGCCATTTGGATTCTCCCCGGTTCTTTCTTTTAGTTGTAGTTTTGAAATTGTTTTGTGAGGCAGCAGTGTAGGTGTTTACCTATGCCACCATCTTGGATTCTCCTCTAGTTTTTCATATACATAAATTTATTTGTATAATTTTCAGAAGTTGAATTGATGGTTCAAATGTTATGTGCAGTAAAACTTAGATACTCAAATTAGCCTCCAAAGAGGGTGAACATGTTTATATGGCCACTAACTATGTATTTGTAGTAATTTTCCTATACCCAAACACTGTGACAACTTGCATTTTGTGGAGAGAGTAATTTTTTCATTGATACAATTCAGTTCATCCTCTATTGGTCACAGTTTTTCCCCTGTAGAAATGACTTAATTCAACAAATATTCAGTCTTGTAAAAGTTTATGCTGCATGAAGTATGATATTAGATGTTTGGAGAAGTAAAAATTCATTAGATACAGTCTCTGCCTCAGTCCAGATGCTAACACTGGTGAGAGGCAAACATTCTAGTCTCAGATTACCTTTCTGAAGTTATCTAATTGTAATAACTGTTGTGACCACTGTGGGATTGAAAAGGAACAAGTTTCATGAATATTTTAAATGAACACTAGAAGTTTTATGAATATGCTAAGTAGATGTGAAGATTTCCATGAATATATTAAGTAGGGGAATGATTCTCACATACAGTGCAGCCACAAGCTCATTACCTCTATATCCTACCTACTCATTTACTACCTTCTGCATGTTTTCACTGATGCAAGATAGTACAAGGGGATGTGAATGAGGATGTTTGACTTATGTCTCCTTCATGGCTTCTATGGGTTAGCTGACTCCCTATTCCAACTGTCTGTAACTAGATTACATGTAACTCTTCTGCATCTCGTGGAAAAGAGATCCCCTCAGGAAAATGATGTTTTAGGGAGCAGCAATGCATCATAATCAGAACAACAGGCAAAACACAGATAAGGCTTCTGGAAGAGAGAAATGGGTGATGGAGAGTAGGGAGGGGGTAATGAAGTTGGGGGAGATAAATCTATTGACAACTGACATCCATGAGGGTGAGACGGCAAAAATAGCAAAATGCAAAATGAAGACAAATGATGGCCACAGTTAACTTCTTTTTAGGAGCTTACTGTATGGGACGTCTGACTTCCCCACACTGTAGTAAGGCTGTATCCTAGAGTGTAATGGTCACTGAACAGTCATTGTCATTCAAGTTGGGATGCATTGAGAGGGAGCCTAGCACCAGTTACAGAAGTCATTATATGCATTGGGAGTAAAGGACAGGAGTTTTTGTGTTTTTCTTTTTTCTTTCTTTCTTTCTTTTTTTTTTTTTTACTTGGAGGGATTTTGGATTATTTTATAGAGGACCTGGTTCTGGAGCTGGCTTTTAATAATGAGCAGAAATTATCATACAGAAAGAGGGGCTGGAAAACTTCCACCTAAACCAGTGCTTCTGAGAAATGTTCATTAGGGGATTCCAGAGGGCAAAGGAAGTGACCACAAACCTCTGGGCATTGCTGCTGGTAGTGGTGACTCCAAAATCACCATAGTGAATTAGAGGTAGCTGGTGGAGTTGGACTGTAGCCAAAAGAAAGTGTGTAAATGTGTTGTGGCTATTGTTACTCACAGAAAGTTAGAGTTAAAGGAGACAGTTAATATTGTCTGTATTTCTGAGGCTGGTTGACATTTAGTAGGGACTCAGAATGGGGCCCTAACTCCTGCCTGTTCACTTGCTTCATTCTCAAGATGCCACCACATCCTCAGGTTATTAAAGGTTTGGAACCAGCTCAGCCAGTGTGGCTTAGTGGATCAAGTGTCATCCTATGCATCAAGAGGTTACTGGTTTGATGGATTCCTAGTCAGGGTACATGCCCAAGGTTGTGAATTTGATCCCCAGTAGGGTGTGTCCAGGAGGTAGTCGATAGATTTTTCTCTCTCATCAGTGTTTCTATCTCCCTTCCTTTCTCTCTTGAATCAATAAAAATATATTTAAAGAAATTTGGAACCAGTGGGGAAAAGGGAAAATTGGGGAGCAACAGACCTAATTTCTTGAAGATGCCTCATCTCCTTTCATGACAGAGTGTACTCTAGAGCAAAAGTGTTTTTTTCATTTGAGTGTTTGATGCTTCCTTCTACCTGGATGCTCAAATATATCAAGCAATATAATTTTAAGATCAAATCAGAATATACTCTTGATACATTTTTATATCTAAATTTATCAGGTATATCTTACAATATCTTAAAGATAGATGTAAAAAATTAGTATTCCCTCCCATACCACCAAGAATATTTTTTATGGCTTCAAAATCAATAAAATAAAATGTCCTTGCTAAATAGTAAAATAACTATTAATTCTAAAAGTGTTGTATCTATTTTCACTGGGACATAATTTCAAAAGGATTATATGCTTATTGTATTAAGTTCAAGTTGAAGTTTCAACTTGAAGAATGTCCCTCACTCCCCATTAAAAAGTGTACTCTTTCTAGGTTAAGACTGTTCATGGTAGTTTGGTGTTTATCTCTTCAGAACTTTATAGTTCTATGAACATTTAATCATATGTATGTATATATGTATATATGCTCTTTATACTATACTAGAGGCCCAGTGCAGAAAATTCATGTGTGGCGGGGAGCAAGGAGGTGTCCTTCAGCCCAGCCTGCTCCCTCTCCAAGCTGGGACCCCTTGAGGAATGTATGACTGCCCGTTTAGGCCTGATCCAGGATTGGGCCTAAACAGGCAGTCGGACATCCCTCTCATAATTCAGGACTGCTGGCTCCCAGCTGCTCACCTGCCTGCCTTCCTGATTGCCCCTAACCACTTCTGCTTGCCAGCCTGATCACCCCTTAACCACTCTACTTCCAGTCTGATTGAAGCCTAACTGCTTCCCTGCCAGCCTGTTTGCCTCTAACTGCCCTCCCTTGTGGGCCTGGTCACCCCTAACGGTTCTCCTCTGCAGGCTTGATCTCCCAACTGCCCTCCCTTGCAGGCCTGATCCTTGCCAACTTCCCTCCCCTGCTGGCCATCTTGTGTCCACATTGGGGCAGAATTTTGTAACCTGGGGACAGTCATCTTGTGTGTTGGAATGATGGTCAATCTGCATATTACTCTTTTTTTAGGATAGAGGACTGCTGCACAGGTGGGAGCCAGCTGGTTTTCCCTAAAGGGTGTCCTGGATCAGGGTGGGTGTTCCCTTGGGGCATGGGTGGCCTGGACAAAGGGCCTGTGGTGGTTTGCAGGCCAGCCATGCCCCCCAGTAACCCAAGTGGAGGCCCTGGTATCTGGTATTTATTTATCTTCTACAATTGAAACTTTGTAGCCTGGAGTAGAGCCAAACCTTGTGCTTGCAGAGCCATTGAAACTTTGTTGCCTTCACCTCCAATTGCCAGGCTTCGCAGAAAGCTTGGCTTCTTCCTTGGTCAGGGGCACCCAGGCCTCTCTCCTGCACACTCTATGGCCTTAGCTATCTTGGTTGGGTTAATTTGCATACTCACTTTGATTGGTTGGTGGGTATGGCTTGTGAGTTTAGTGGAGGTATGGTCAATTTGCATATTACTCTTATTAGATAGGATATATATATATATATATATATATATGTAAACTATTGTGCTAAATATGTCTAGTAATATATATGGTATTATATATAGTAATGCTTATAGTTTTTAAAAAAGAGACGTTCATATCCTTCAATCTTTTTATTGCATATGTATTATCATATAATATAGATGTACCATAATTTAACTGTTTCTATTCTGATAAACATTATAGGTTGTTGACATGAAAGTGCATGGAAAATCAAAATCAGTGACTGGGATGCTAGCCATGGTGCAGATTAAGTCAGCTGGTAAGTGAAAAATAAATCCATTCACATTTCTATTTTGAAAACATGTTTAAAATTTGTTTAAATATTTGTTCACATATAATGGTAGCATTATGACAAAGATGAGAAAAAATGCTCTCTCTGAGATTCTTCTGGTTAAAGTAAAAATTAATGCATATCTGCTGAGAAGAAATTTAGTCATATGAATCAAGAGTTTTTGAAATGATTAATCTCCTTTGATCCAGTAATAACATTTCTAAGGATTCATTTCAAAGTAATAACATTATAGAAAAATATTTATAGAAGAACAATACAAAGATTATTTATGTGGATATTTTATAGTCATATTTATAATAGAAAAGTATGGAAACAAATACTAGATACTTATTAAATAAATTCTATCAAACAGTAATATGACTGAAATGTGGTTTGCAGCCAGTATAACCATGTTTTTAAAGATTTTGCTAAATGAAAAATGCTTACAGTATAATGTCAACTGAAAAAAGCTGATATCTCTTAAAATGTTTTCTTTGCATTGTCTGTATTTAGTTGTTCCTAAGATATATATTGTTTACATAAATAATAAACATTACTATGACCATTTGTGCTGGAAGAAATAGCAGGTGTTTATGAAGGGAATGTCTTTAGCTCCTTTCTCTTGACATAGCTTATAGAAGTTGATATCTGGATTGGGGAACATCATTTTGTTTCAATTTATGTGGTTAGCTGGGAAAGAATCTATTGAGTATACCCCGTGGAGAAGGACTCATTAGAGAACTGTAGTGCCTAAGGTGACCTTTGCTGAGCTGGGGTCTCTCATGAGTTTTTCAAATACAAAGCAACATCTTCCCTTCATCCTCTCTCAGCATCCCTTCCACCAGGGAACTGGAGACAAATCCACCACTGGGAAAACATTGCATAGATTTGTACTCTAGTTGGAAGCACATTTTGGAAAATTGCTGTTCAAACCTCAAAGTTTTGAGACTGAAAGGCAAATAGGAGAGAAGCTAGTTTACTCTTTGAAGGGGAAGGGAAAGAGGGCAGAAGTCCCAGAATTCTAACAGTCGGGAAGTAATGAGGGAACACAGACTTTTATGTAGGGGTTATTTTATTTGAAACATAAATTCTACCTATTCTCTATATCACAATTCTTGGTATTTAATTTTTTAAAATTTTCTTTATGTTAGAGAATTGAGGTTAGAGAATTGAGGTTAGAGAACTGATCTGTATTTCAAATGAAACTGATGCGACTAAGATACCTACTACCGTTACTTGATGAGAGCATTCTCACATGTCAATGTTACCATTTGTGGTAGTTAAAAACATCTGTGAGCTGAATAGGCAATGTCACGTGTAAGATGGATGACTGTGGCAGAGTGATTTCTCAGTTTCCAACTATTCATTGAGTGGTTTTGTGTGTCCTAACCTCCTCCCCATTCCTTTTTTTTTGGAATTTTTTCTATCCTTTCTCCTCTTCCTCCTCCTCCTTTATAGTTTTTTATAATTGCCCCTCCTTCACCCAAACTATGTGGGTTTAGTGGTGGCTGAAAATTGTAATACCTCAGTCTTGGATGCAAGAATCAAAGATCTTTCAGAGCACCTCTTGAATTGGAGGTGGGCAGGAAACTTTCTGCCCATTAGGGGGAAGCATATAAATCTGGATTTTTTTTATAGCTCTATTCACAGGCTTGTAGAAACAGGCTAAAACAGATGAGAAATACATGCACAGAGAGAGATTGGGGAAAGCGAGCGAGAGAGGGAGGAAGAAGGGATAAGACAAAAGAGAGAAAAGAATCATGCCACCCTTTTCCTTTCTACTATTCTCCCACTTTTCCATTTTTGCATAAGCTAAATTGGGTTGGATTTCTATTACTTGCAATCAAAGAGTTTTGACTCTTTTAATGACCATGGATTAGTAGTCAGAATTGGACACAGTGGTAGGAACTCTGAAGTAAATATGAAGTAAATATGAATATGGAGGAGTAAAGCAGTAGGCACTTCGCAAAAGAAGTGCCAAACTTCAGTTTCTTTGAAACCCTTTCATGTTGAGAAAGAGCTGAAGATGATTAGGACAGGGTGTTTGACTTATAAATAAGAAATGAGAAGGGAGTAGTCATACCTTTCTATAATACAGAAGTTGTGAAAGGAATAAAAGGAATTAATTTAGAATCCCAGGCATCCCACTTTTCATCTGCTCTCAGAAGTGGAAATGTGACTGAATACATTATATAGTGAGAATACAGACTTTGCCCCTTTCAGAT
>PVJN01045897.1:0-16676 GCA_004026805.1 Lasiurus borealis
CACAGCCAGGACCTGTATGCACACCCAGGACCCCTATGCACACCCAGGACCCCTATGCACACCCAGGACCTGTATGCACACCCAGGACCCCTATGTACACCCAGGACCCCTATGCACACCCAGAGCCCCTATGCACACCCGCTGTCCTCCACCCTCGCCCAGCTCGCTTTTGAGGCTGTACCAGTGCCTCTCGGGACAGAAACAAATGATCTTGCCTGGGGGTCACACTCACCGCCCCCCCTCCCACTCAAGCCTCCACTTCTGGCCACGGAAGCCAGTGCTGCTGGCAGAGCTGGGGCTGCAGGGGATGGGGTGGGGGTGTCCACAGGGGGGGCCTCGGACCTCGGACCCTCACAGGCCAACGACTCCTGGCATCACGGCTGGCGCTCTGAGACCAGGCCCGCCGGCTCCGCCCGCACGTGGCACCGGAAAGGCGATGATGCCATCTGTCACCACCGCCCGCTGAGCTCCACCTGCCACGGAGCACGAGGTGATGTGCGGGGCTCTCGGATGGGGGCGCTCTCCCCGCCCCCACCCACCCCCATCTCCAGCCACTCACTCAGCCTCCACGCGCAGTTCCGCGGCTCCGCCACGAGAGGGAGCCCGGGAGCCAGCCTGCCCTCCCCTCTGGGGGACCGGGTTCCCAGTTTAATTAGCAGCTCCGGGTGCTCACGTGTCCGCAAAGCCACGCCCCCTTAGGGGCTCTGGTCCAGCCCGGGGCCTGGCCCAAGGCTCTCTCTCCCCGCTGGAGGAGCAGCGGCCACGCCCCCTCCCTGGGACCCCTCCCAGCACGGTTCTCACCCCTGTGCACACTGGGAACCCCGGGGGCTCAGACTCTGCCCCCACCGATCCTGGTTCCATGCGTCCAGTGTGGGGTGTGGGGTGCGGGGTGCGGCCTGGGCATGGGCTAGGGAAGTCTGCTCTATGGTGGCCAGGACACTCACTGGCCATTTAGTGCGGGGTCTCCAGTCCCAGCACCGCACGGGCGCTCGCTGCAGAGGATCAGAGAGCAGAAAAGGTGTGTGTGGGGGGAGGACCCGGTACCCAGTCGGGCTCCCACGAAAATCACCAGCTGGCCGAAACCAGTGTGGCTCTGTGGACAGAGCATCGGCCTGCGGACTGAAAGGTCCCGGGTTCGATTCCGGTCAAGGGCATGTGCCTTGGTGGCGGGCACATCCCCGGTGGGGGGCGTGCGGGAGGCGGCTGATGGATGTCTCTCTCTCATCGATGTTTCTAGCTCTCTATCCCTCTCCCTTCCTCTCTGTAAAAGATCAATGAAATATATTAAAAAAAAAAAATCACCAGCAGAAAAATACAAATTCCAGGCCCCACACCAGCCTCGCTCAGAATCCAGATATGCATTAAAAATATGTGTTTATTGATTTCAGAGAGGAAGGGAGAGAGAGAAACATCCACGATGAGAGGGAATCATGGATGGGCTGCCTCCTGCACGCCCCGCACTGGGGGTGGAGCCTGTGACCCGGACCTGTGCCCTGAGCGGGAATGGAACCGGGAACGGAACCGGGACCTCCTGGTTCACCGCTGACGGACAGAACGTAAGCCCGGGAGCCTGCCCTGCACGGCTGGGTGGGGATCCCCGTGCGCCTCCGGGACCAGGCAGTCTGGGCATGCCCAGACCCTGGGGAAGCCAGCGCGAGGCTGACGCTCTGAGGGGAGAGGGGACAGGACACTAGCGTGGGGCAGGGCTGGCGGCCGGCGGGAGGGCTCCTGGCAGGGCGGCCCCTCCCTTGAGCGCCACCCCCCCCCCAATACAGCAGGGAACCCCTCACAGCGCGGGCTGGAGGAGCGCCGCACGCAGTGAGGTCTCAGGGGACCCACAGACTCTTATTACTCCCCAACCTCGCGGACGAGGAAACGGGTTCCCAGCCAGGCCCCCGGTTCCCCAACCCACGCCCCCAAGGAACCAGCAGCTGCACCGAGCTGAGCAGGCCCGGCCCCGGTCCTCGTCCTGCGGCTGAGACCCGGGCCCTGGACGGTCAGCCACGGGACTGTCAGCCACTGAGACTGGGGTCAAGGAACTGTCAGCCACGGAGACCATTAGCCGTCAAAACCGGGGCCCTGGACCATCAGCCACGGGATGGTCAGCCGCCGAGACCATCAGCCATGGGACCATCAGCCACTGAGACTGGGGGGCCATGGGACTGTCGGCCACAGGACAGTCAGCCACTGAGACCATCAGCCGTTGAGACTGGGGCCCCTGACCATCAGCCACTGAGACCAGGGCCACGGGACCGTCAACCATGGGATGGTCAGCCACCAAGACCGTCAGCCGCTGGGACCATCAGCCACTGAGACTGGGGCCCGGGACCATCAGCCACGGGACGGTCAGCCACTAAGACTAGGGATAAGGAACCATCAGCCACGGGACCATCAGCCATGGGATGGTCAGTCCCAGACCATCAGCCACAGGACAGTCAGCCCCAGACCGGCAGGCAGGCCTGCCACCTCTAAGCACAGTGAAGACAAGCTCAGACACCCGTCCCCCCGCCCGGCGCCTGGGGTGCTGGAACCCGCAGGTGTGGCTGCACTACCGATCGGCACCACGGGGTGGTGAACGGGGGAAGGGAGGGGGTGCCCTGAGGCCACGGCGGCCCAGGCAGGGGCTGGCACTTCCTTCCCAGCCGGCTCTCGCGTGGAACCACCTCACCGCTCAGCACGCCTCCTGGCCCCCTCCCTCCCTCCTTCCCTCCCTCCCCCCACGTGGGGAAATGTGGCCAGTGCCCCTCGGGCTTCATCGGAGCGCAGCTCACCGCGCGGTCCATATCAGGAAGAACCGCCAATTCCTTCCCGCTGCCCCTACACCTGGGCCACTGGGTCCCGGAGTGGCCCCATGTCTGGTGAGGACGCAGCTGGCGCCCATCCAGCCTGGCCAGGGGGGACCTCCAACCAGGGGTGGCCCGGGCCAGGCTGGGTTTGCACAAGCCCGCTGTTTGCAGCACGCCCACCTCTGGGGGGCCCTGAGCGCCCCAAGGATGCTGCGCGGTTGCCATGACAACCACTCCCATCAGGACCACGATAGGCTAATCCTCTGGGTGGCCGCCAGCAGGGGAGGGGGAGGGGGGACAGCTGGCCGCTGCCACAGGGGCAGGACAGGGCGCAGCCTCTGTCCTCAGCGCTCCCCACAGATGGGACGATGCCCCCCCCACACCCCACGGGGCCAGCATGGCCGCTGGGACCGCGCAGGCCCAGACGGGAACACTCACCGGCTCTCCTCCTCCTCCTCCTCCTCCTCCAGGAACACGGAGCCGCCGCCGTCCGCCAGGGCGGCGCTCACGGGCGAGAGGCAGCAGGGCGAGGAGAAGGCGTCCGAGTCGGAGTCGAAGGAGCTGCTGTCCCTGCTGGCGCCCTCCTCCTCCTGCTCCTCCTCGGGGCCGGCCTGGGGCTGCGGCTCCTGCCCCTCCGAGGCCCCCCCGAGGCCCGGGGCCACCCCCAGGAGGTCCTCCGCGTCTGGGGGCGTGGGCAGGGGCGGCCGGGGCGCGGTGGGGGAGGCCGGGCAGGGAGCGCCCGCGCTCTGGGTGCGGCGGCCGCGCGGGCGGGGCGCCCTGCGCACGGGGGAGCCCTCGGGGGTGATGTAGCGCAGCGCCTCCTCGTCCTGCCGCTGGATCCGCGAGTTGGGGACCCAGGCGAGGATGAGGGTGGTGCCCAGCAGCTCATCCTTCTCCGTGTGCAGGCACAGGTAGCCTGCGGGGAGGGCGGCGGTGAGGGGGGACAGGGGCGGGGCCTGGGGAGCCTGGGACACGGGGTGGGGGGCAGCTGCGGGTGGCGAGGTGCCCAGGCAGGACCCCCGCTCCCCCCAACAGCGGCCGGGCCTGCGCTTTTCCTCCCACGGAGCCTCCTCGTGTCCAGGCACCCCCCCCTGTCCATCTGGGCCCCCCCAAGCCTGCAGCCCAGAGCTTTGCTGCCTGGGGCTGTCCGTGCCCCTGTCTGTCGGCCCAGGAGGCCCCTCCCAGCCTCCCAGCCCTGTGGGGAGGGGGGCGGGACTCAGAGGGTCACACGGGGATGCGCTCCAGATGGGTGGCCGCTGACCACCTCCCTCTCGGCATATTGTTTCTTTTTCTTTTTTTAAAAAATATATTTTATTGATGTTTCATAGAGAGGAAGGGAGAGGGATAGAGAGCCAGAAACATCGATGAGAGAGAGACATCGATCGGCCGCCTCCTGCATGCCCCACACTGGGGATGTGCCCCTAAGCAAGGTACATGCCCTTGACCAGAATTGAACCTGGGACCTTTCAGTCCACAGGCCAACACTCTATCCACTAAGCCACACCGGCCTCGACTCTTTTTCTTTTTAAAAAACATATTATATGGCCGAAACCGGTGTGGCTCAGTGGATAGAGCGTCGGCCTGCAGACTGAAGGGTCCCCGGGTTTGATTCTGGTCAAGAGCAGGGACCTGGGTGGCGGGCACATCCCCGGTGGGGGGCGTGCAGGAGGCGGCTGATGGATGTCTCTCTCTCTCATCCATCGCAGCCGGACTCGGCCACCGCGCTCTCCGGCCCGGCTGCATGGGGCACACAGCACCCCCAGACCTGGGACTGGGCCTCCCCGTCCCCCCCCACACACCCGTCCGCAGGCTGGCCCCTCACTGGACGGGTGACCTCAGGGTGAAGGCGAGGACAGTCGGGATGCGGCACCAGAGCCCCTGAAAACTCCCTCCAGACCTGAACCCCGACCCCTTCCCTCTCCCCCTCCTCGCCCCCACCTCCTCCCCCACTTACCTGGGTGGTGCTCCCCCAGCCCCCGCAGCCCCTCGGGCGGGTGCACGCACACGTTGTTCTTGGAGAAGAGGATCTCCCCGTCCAGGAGGGAGGGGGGCCCGCCGCCCCCGGGGCCGAGGGTCAGGAGGTCGGAGGCTCTGGAGGAGGCCCGGCGGAGGAGGCGGCCCAGAGACATGGCCGGGGGGTGCTCCCATCCTCCGCTCCCGGGGGCCCCGGTGGCCGCGTCCACACCTGCCTGGGGGGGAGGGGAGGGAGGGGTGCATGGGGCCCAGGTCCCGCCCGCGGCAGGGGGTCCTGGGCCGCCCGGCACGGGGCCTGGCTCACTCCTGGGCGGGTCCTGCCAGCCCGGGCCCCGCACGGGTCTCCGCCGGGCACTGCCCGCTGGGGCTGGGGCCGAGCTGGGCCCTGCAGGAGGGAGAGCACATCCCCGCCCCCCTCCCCCATGCCACGCCGGCCCCTCCCTGCCCAGCACCACAACCGGAAGTGTCTCCAGACAGTGCCAACGCCCCCTGGGTGGGCACCTGCCACCCTGGCTTAGCTGCTCACTGGACCCCGGGCAGGGCTTCTCCTCTGCCTCCCCCAGACACTCCTCCGAGGGGTCTCCCCATCTGTTCTTTTTTTTTTAATATTTTATTGCTTTTATACAGAGAGGAAGGGAGAGGGATAGAGAGTTAGAAACATCGATGAGAGAGAGAGACATCGATCAGCCGCCTCCTGCACGCCCCCCACTGGGGATGTGCCCGCCACCAAGGTCCCTGCCCCTGACCGGAATCGAATCCGGGACCCTCCAGTCCACAGGCCGACACTCTACCCACTGAGCCACCCCTGTTCCGGCCCCATCTGTTCTTGTGAAATAGTTCCTCCAGGGCCTGGCACCCCCAGCCTACGGGGTTCGGGTGCAGGGCCTGGCGACTCGGCATCCGTGTACCTGGCAGCGCGACGGCCACACGGCGCCCGGCAGCCACCTGGCACCCCGCAAAGGCGGCGCCCGCACTGAGGGAGGGGAGCCCTGTCCTGCCGGAGCCGGTTCCAGAGCCTGCCCCACCCCCGCCAGCTGGGCCGCAGGACAGCCCTGCCCGTGCCCGCATGCCGGCCAGGTGGCAGCCTGGAGGGGGGAGGCGGGCGGGAGGTGAGGGCTGTGCGTCAGAGGAAGTCGGCCGTGGCTATCTGCTCTCTCGCCTGTGTGTTTGTTTACCGTGTGTGTGTGTGTGTGTGTGTGTGTGTGTGTGTGTGTGTTTAAATATATTTTATTGATTTTTTACGGAGAGGAAGGGAGAGGGACAGAAAGTCAGAAACATCAATGAGAGAGAGACATCGATCAGCTGCCTCCTGCACGCCTCACTGTGGAGATGTGCCCGCAAGCAAGGTACATGCCCCCAACCGGAATCGAACCCAGGATCCTTCAGTCCACAGGCTGAGGCTCTATCCACTGAGCCACACCGGTCTCGACTACCGTGTGTGTTTTAAACATGTTTTCGTGGCTCTCAGAGAGGAGGGGAGAGGCAGGGAGAGAGGGAGAAACGTCCATGAGGAGAGAGAACCGTGGACCGGCTGCCTCCTGCACGCCCTGCACTGGGGACGGAGCTGGAAACCCAGGCCTTGGAATGGAGCCCCGACCTCCTGGCTCCTGGGTCAGAGCTCACCCTGAGCCACGCCGGGCTCCCCCGGTGTTTATAGACGCCATGCTTGCCCGCACGGAGCCTGGTGCCCGGCCCGGTCAGCTGAGGAGCGGGGGCCCTGGGCCTTGTTTTTTACGCTGTTTTCCAAAGAACGCCGCCGCAGGCTCAGAAGCATAAAGCGGCCCCATATCCCGCACCCCACAGCCCCCAACACCGTCTGCTTCCCACTCTCCCCCGCGCCCGCCTGATACGCAAGCCACAGGGAGGGTCTGCTGCCCGCCCCAGCCCGCTGGCTCCGGCAGCACCGCTGAGCAGAGGCTGGCTCCGTGGCCCTCTGAGCACAGCGCGGTTTCTGGCGGTCCGTTCATTGGAGCTCGTGCTGGGCCTGCGTGCGGGGGCCTGTGCCCGCCTGGGCTTCTGCGGGGCTGCTGGCTTGTTGTTGATCTGTGAGAACTCTTTACTTAGCAAGGACCCTGCCCCTCTGCTGGGGCGGCTGCCGCTGTGGTCCTGTCAGTGGCCTCTGAGTCAGCGGTTCTCAACCTATGGGTCTCGACCCCTTTGGGGGTTGAACGACCCTTTCACAGGGGTCGCCTAAGACCATGGGAAAATGCAGATATTGACATCACCATGCATCACAGTGGCAACATGTCATGGTTGGGGGTCACCACCCCATGAGGAGCTGTATGCAAGGGTCGTGGCCTTAGGAAGGTGGAGAACCACTGCTCTGAGTGGCCCCTCTGGGTGAGGAAGTTAAAATTCTCTGCAGCCGAACTTGCCCGCCCCCTCCCCTGCGGTTTCTCTTCCCCTCGGTGCCGCCCGTCCCGAACCCGAACCCAAGCCCTGTCCTCGCTGCCTGCTGTTATCACATCACTGCTCCGGGAATTCTTCTGAGAGTTCCCGAACCCTAACCCAGCCAGCACGGACCGGGACAGGTCTCCACGGTAACGGGAGGGTGACCGGCAGCGAGGAAGGTGGGGAGCCTGGGGTGGGGGTTGGGAGTGGGGGGGATGAGGAAATGAGCAGGGCCTGACCCTGGCACCGCACCCCCACTTCTGATACCCCACCTCCCAGACTCACTCCCCTCCCCCGCCCCCTTCCCCCAGTGGCTGCTACAGCTGCAGGCACCTCGCCTGTCCCCACCCCTCCACTGGCACGCCTACCTCCCGGGGGTGGGAGGAAGGGGGGGGAGGGTGCTGCCCTGGAGGTTTGAAACCAGGAAGTTTGCTCTGCAGCTGGCGTGGCTCAGGGGCTGAGCATCGACCTAGGAACCAGGAGGTCACGGTTCAATTCCCGGTCGGGGCACAGGCCCAGGTTGCAGGCTCCAGCCCCAGTGAGGGGCGTGCAGGAGGCAGCCGATCCATGGTTCTCTCTCCTCATGGATGTTTCTCTCTCTCTTTCCCCCTCAGAAATGAATTTTAAAAAAATATTTAAAAAAAAACAGGAGAGAAAAAATGGCGGCGGAATAGATGGACACGTCTGGAGCCTTGTCGCTGGGCAGAGGGAGAGAAAAAAACAAAGGCCAGGAAGCTTGCACCTAAAAAGGCCAATGGCGTCTGAGGGTGGACGGGGGAGTGGCCGGGAGCTGGAGGCGGCGAGGGCGCCAGGGGGCAGCTGCCAGCGGAGGGGCCCAGCAGAGCCCTGGTGACCTTGAATCCTCAGACCACGACCTTGAGTGGTGTGCTCTCGCTCTCGGCAGAGGGTTCAGGGCCTCAGGGACCAGGGACCCTCTGAGTTGGCAGGAGCAACCCCACCCCACCCCCCACCCCCTACCCCGGGTAGACCAGAGGCTGTGCGCCTGGACCCAGAGCTCAGAGCAAGCCCACAATAGCCTCTCAGGCTGGGTCTCCCCGTGGCCCGACCGCCTCTCGAACCCAGGAGCCGAGAGGGGCCCGGCCTGCACCTCCGTCACAGCCCAGCTCCGCCCTCAGCCGCCCAACCAGCCAACGTTTGCTCCCGAGGCCCGGGAGGTGCCGCAGCCGCCTCCACCTCCCGCACAGAACGATCAGAAGTCAATGCAGCAGCTCGCAGTGTGCAGCGTGCTTTGTGCCAAATTAACAATTACCCATAACCTCCCCAGAGGGAGGCGGGGGCTCGGGCGGGTCCCCGGCAGCCAGGAGCGCCCACTCGCCTCCCACGTGTTTGCTTGATGTCTGAAAACCTAAACGAGCTGAAACTGGTGTGGCTCAGTGGATAGAGCGTCGGCCTGCGGACTGAAGGGTCCCAGGTTCAATTCCGGTCAAGGGCACGTATCTTGGTTGCAGGCACATGCCCAGTAGGGGGCGTGCAGGAGGCGGCTGACCGATGTCTCTCTCTCATCCATGTTTCTCTCTATCACTCTCCCTTTCTCTCTGTAAAAAATCAATAAAATACAGTGGTACCTCGAGATACGAGTCTAATTCGTTCCGTCACCTCGAGGCGTGGGAAACGATGAGACGCTCGAGTCTCGGTAAACTGGTGGGTCGTGCGCAGCCGGCTGATCCGCATGATGACTCCTGTCTCAACTGTTGCTCGTATTTCAAAGCAAAAATAGCTCGTATCTCAAAAATCTCGTATGTTAGGGCACTCGTATCTCGAGGTGCCGCTGTATATTAAAACAAAAAACAACCTAAACAAGTGTCTATACTTTTACGTGTGTTTTTATTGATGTCGGAGAGGAAGGGAGAGGGGGAGAGAGAGAGAAATGTCAGCCGTGAGAGGGAATCGCTGATTGGCTGCCTCCTGCTCGACCCCCCTGCCGGGGACGGAGCCCACCACCCGCCAGTACCCTGAGGGGGATGGACTCTGTGCCCACTGAGCCACCCAGCCAGGCTGCCACGTCCTGTTCTCATTTCTGACAGCTGTGCCGCCCCAGCCCTGCTGGTTTCAGGTCGCAAGGGCCCGAGTCCAAGGCATCACCTCCCTCTCTCTCCCCGCCCCCCAAACCTGCCCGTGCACTGGAGCCACCGGAGCGTGAAAACCACCCGAACCCGCCCTGAGTGCCACCTGCAGCGAGACAAAGGCCCGCAGAGGGGGGCACAGCCAGGTGGGCAGCGCCAGCCACAGGCAGGTGATGGCCTCAAGCATAGGAAGGAGCGGCCGCGGGCCCAGGGGTTGGGGCTCACCTCTGAACCAGGAGGTCCCGGTCCACTCCTGGTCAGAGACAGGCCCGGGTCCTGGGCTCCATCCCCAGCGGGGGAGGGGTGTGTGTGCAGGAGGCCGCGGATCAGCGATTCCCTCTCCTCCTGGACGGTTCTCTCTCTCCCCCTCTCCCTCCCCGGGAATCAGTGGGCACTCCTCCTGTGTAAAGGCGGAGGGACAGTGCCCGCAGGTGCAGGCCGGGGAGGGCAGTGGCCGCCACGCTAGCCCTGGGCAGCGGGTCCCCTCGCCCCCCATTGGCCGGGGCCCTGGCGAGTCCCCCCTCGGCCCCGGTCCAGCAGGTCCAGCCTGGGGGAGCGGCCGCCGCCCCGAGAGCTCCTGGCGCCCCTCGGCCAGCCCGGCTCCCTGTCCTGGGAGAAGGAGCCCCATCAACTCCCCCACAGGAAGCGGGCGCTAAGCAAGCCCCCCCCCCCACCCCAGGACTCCCCTCCCAGGAAGAGCAGAGAGAGGACAGCCGGCCCCAGGCGGTCAGAGGACACACCTGGTCCTGCGGGGGGACTGGACACTCGGGAAACGTGTGGTGGGAGGCCCACAGGTGGTGTCTGTTCCCCTGGCCGGGCCGCTCGGGCAGTGGCCACCAGAAACCGGTTCACCCGCTTTGCCCTCCAAGGCCAGCCGGTCCACAGAGAGCGGAGAGGGCGGGGCCCGTGAACCCGCCGGGGACACGCAGGCAGGGCCGCCCCCTCCCCCCTCCCCCGCCCTCTCACACACACACACACACACACACACACACACACACACACACACACACCTGCCACGTGCACAGCTGGCGAGGTCCGCTCCCTCCCTGCGTTCAGGGTCACGGTGGGTGGAAAGGTTTGCCAGCCACGGGCGCCAGCGAGGGCACGGCCAGTCGCGGGGCTGCTGGGGGCCACCCCAGAAGGAGCTCAGCACAGGCTGGGGTCCGGAAGGTCCCTCTCCCCCCGCCCCCTGCCCTCCCTCCCCCACGCACTGTTATTTTTAAAAATGGATTTCAGAGCGAGGAAGGGAGGCTGGATGGTGTGGCTCCGTGGTTGAGCATCGACCTGGGCACCAGCTGGTAACGTTCACAGGCCCAGGCTGCGGGCTCGCTCCAGAGTGGGGGGCGTGCAGGAGGCAGCCGACCCATGATTCTCCCTCATCATTGATCTCTCTCTCTCTCTCTCTCCCTTCCTCTCTGAAAACAACCAAAATTATATTTAAAAAAAAATAAAGAGCGTCAGACTGTGGACTGAAAGGTCCCAGGTTCCATTCTGGTCAAGGGCCTGTACCTTGGTGGCGGGCACATCCCCAGTGGGGGGCGTGCAGGAGGCAGCAGGTCCATGATGCTCTCATCACTGATGTTTCTCCCTCTCCCGTCCTCTCTGACATCAATTATAGTATATAATACCACCACTGAAGGGAATGGGGAGAGATTTCTTGTACGTTTCCCGTATTTTTTTTGGGGGGGGAGGGGCTGTAGAACAGACTTCAAATGTAGTAAGTCCCCCCTAAACATCACAGTGAGGTTCTGCGACTTTAAGAGGAACGACCTGTAACAAAGCTCCTTTTACCCGCTGGTGGGCTGATGCAAACAAGATGTAGCTGCCACAGTGTCTCTCCTCCGTGTTACAATGTTACAGCGAAACCACGGAACGCAACAAGGTTACCCCCGAGGAGGACCCGGATGGTTTCACCTTCAGGCCACAACCTCCCAGCATCCCCCGGGGGGACACTGAGCAGCTAACCTCACAAAAGAGGATTCAGGCTAGCGAGCCAAACCGGGGTCTCTCCCTCCGAGGGGCTGGGGTAGACCAGGTGAACTCGCGATTGCAGGTTTGCGTTGCCAGGCAACCTGGCTGCCTCCTGCCTGGAACCGCCAGCAGGGACCCTGCGTCCCCCCCAGACTCCTGCCAAGTGGCCAAGAGGAGTGTGAATAACCCCGAAGGGCCAATTCCACCCCAGGGAAGGGCCCCGGCACAAAGCTGTTATCAAACAGCAAGACCAAAATGTCTCTCTGCCCAGCTAGTTGCCGTGAACAATCCGCCCACGGCCATTCTTCTTATTCTTCATCATCACCATCATCATCACCATCATCGTCACAACCACGACAATAAATAGCCACAAGCCCTGAGCAACCCGCCAGGTACAGTGGCACCTCGAGATACGAGTGCCCTAACATAGGAGATTTTTGAGATACGAGCCGTTGAGCGAGCGATTTTTGCTTTGAAATACGAGCAACATTTGAGATAGGAGTCATCGCGAGGATCGGCCGGCTGCACATGACCCACCAGTCATCAAAGGAAACAGCATTATTCTAGCAGTATCCATTCTTGTGGATGTCTCATAGTTTCCCACGCCTCAAGGTGACGGAACGAATTAAACTCGTATCTCGAGGTACCACTGTACTAGATCAGTGGTTCTCAACCTTCCTAAGGCATTTGCATACAGTTCCTCCTGGGGTGGTGACCCCCAACCATGAAATGTCGCTACTGTGATGCATCGTGATGTCAATATGTGCATTTTCCCATGGTCTTAAGCGACCCCTGTGAAAAGGTCGTTCGACCCCCCCACAAAGGGGTTGAGACCCACAGGTTGAGAACCGCTGTGCTAGATACTCCAGCCGCAGGCCTGAGGCAGGTGCTTTATCCGAACCACCAGCTCGGCGTACAGGGGCCGGTCCCGAACCAGCGGTTGGCTTTGCAGGCCTCGCTCCTTTCCACAGCGCGCACCCCCTGAACCCACAGAGGCCGGCGCGGGTGCGGGGGGGGGGGGACATGTGCGAACCCCAGGCTGTCTTGGGCGGTGAACAGTCCCCAGTCCCTTCTTGCCTGCGGACATGCCACCCGGCAGAGTGAACCAGGCTGGCGCGAGCCTGAGCCAGGGGGGCCGGGAGGGAGGGCGTGCGTGTGCGTGACGGGGCCCAATTACCAGAGAGGGGGGGAGGCACCTTGGGTTTCTGGAGCTGGAGCCCCCCCATACCCAAGGCCCCAAGTCTGGTCACTCCTGGCGGCGTGAACCGGGGAAGTCACTTTTCCCGGCCTCCGTGTCCCTCTCTGTGAAGCGGGCACGCACACACACACACACACACACACACACACACACGCCTGCCGCGTGGACGGGCGTGTGTGTGTGGGGACATGACCTCACGCCTGGATGTCCACCGCCACCACCCCCACCACCACCTCCTCCTCCTCGTGGCCGGAGGGTTTAGCCGCGCCACGGATGATGAGAACCCCCTATTCTGAGGCCCTGCCTCCGACAAACACCCCACCTCCCACAGCGGCCGGCTCCCCCAGCCCGGCCAGGGACTGGAGCTGCGTGCGTGTGTGCGTGCGTGCGGGACCTTTTCTGTGCAAAGCTGTCGCGTTGGGGGATGCCCGCCCGCCGTGACCCCTGGATGTCTCTCAGGGGCGGTTCCAGGATGGACACACAGACTTTTAAAAGTTCTCCACGGGAAAATAAAATAAGTAAATAAATAAAATAAAAAAATAAAAGTTCTCCACGGATGGCAGATTGGGAGGGAGTCCCCACTCCGGCCTCGGGTCCCGCCTCGGATGGGGAGCGTGGCGCGTGGCCTGGGGGGCCGCAGGGGACAGCGTGCGCCTTTCTCGGGGGTAAAGACGATGCGGGGGCAGGTCTCCGGCCCCAGCCCCTCTCGCCAGCCCGGAGGCCGCCGATCCAGCCTGGTGTCACGTGCGGCCGCAGTCCCGCTGGGCTTCGCATCTATTTCCCAACTAGATTGCCGCCACGGGTGACACCAGCCTCCACGCGGGGACAGCGCCGGCCGCTCGAGATCCACGGGCTCCTGGCGAGGTTCCGGGGCGCACCGGGCCCACCGCCTCCGCTCCTCCGACGCCTTTTCCCTTTGCTTTCTTGTGTGTGTGTGTGTGTTTTTAAAGTCCAGGACGAGGGGGCCTGGCCGGCGCGTAAAGGAAGTGAGTTTCCGGACACGCGGTGCGGGGACAGACCTCCCGCCGGGCCCCCGGGAAGGCTAGGGCGACGCGGTGGGGCGCGCAGAGCACTTGGGGAGGGTCTCGGGGGGATGGGCGAGCCGTGGCCCCTCCAACTTCTCCGCCGCGAGCCAGCTCGGACCCTCCGGCCAGACAAAGACCGCCAGTGGCCCGGCCCCCCGGCTGCAGGCAGATGGGCAGCGAGCGTCCGCGCATGGGGGCCCGGGGCGCCCTCCCCCGTCCCCGATCGCCGCAAAAAGGGGTCCCCGCGTGGTCCGGAGCGCCCGCCCGCCCCGGCCCCGGCCCCGCACCGACCGAGGCGACGGCCAGACCCTGGTCCCTGCCGGCCCGCGCGGCTGCAGGCCCGCGCGCCCACCCCGCTCCTGCCGAGGGGAGGCCGCCGGGTCCCCCGCGAGCCTTCCAACGCGCCCCCCGCCCCCCGCTCCCAGCTCCAGCCCCAGGCCGCGCCCCGATACCCACCCGGGTCCCACCGCGGGGCCGGATTCGCGCTGGCTCCGGGGCCGCCGCCTCCGCCACCGCCGCCGCCACCGCCAGGGAGGCTCCGCGGGGCGGGGACGCGCGGCCAGGCCCGGCCCCCCCGGCCCCCCGGTCCCCGCCCCCGGCCCCACCCGCCTCCCAGCCGCCCCAGCGCGCCCCCGCCCCGGGCTGACCGGGCTGCGTCCACCGGCGCCTTTGCCCTCGGCCCCCGGCTCCCCGGCCCCGCGCGCCCCGCGCCCCGCGCCCCGCGCCCCGCGCCCCGCATGCGCGCGCGCTCTCGCCTGGGCGCTGAGCCTCCGTGGCTTCGATCGGGGAGCGAAGGGGACCCCTCCCAGGAGCTCCCAGGCCGCCGGTGGGCGGGCCCGGGCCCTGGAGGGGCGGCCCCCCGCCACCTGCCGCCCCGGCGCCGCGATGGCCCGTATGTCGGCGGCGCATTGTCGCCGGACGGAAACGGGGGCGAAAGGCGGGGGGGCGGCTGCTGAGAAAGCGGGGACCCCGGTTTGTGCCGCGCGCAGCGGCGCCGCGGGGGGCTCATCCCCGCACAATGGCCGCCGCCCGCCCCGCGCGCCGGTCCCCGCCCGCCGGATGTTGACGGTGTCGCCTAGCAACGGGCGGCGGCGGAGCCTGGCAGCGGGGCGGCCGGTAAGCGGGGCCCGGGGACCGCGGGTGTGGGAGGGGCCTCCGGGGTTCCCCCCTTTCCACCCCACCCCGGGGCGCCCCTGCCCCACTGTTCCCCCCTCCACCGCCCCCCGCCTCTGGGCGCCCCTTTGTCTGCCGCACCCTCCCTCTGGCCCCGCCCCTGGAGCTCCCCCAAACCGGGACCCACTCGCCCGCAGTAGCCATGGCAACCAGGATGCTGGGCCGCCCCTGCTGCTGAGCGGGGTGCAGGCATCTCTGAGGTGGGAGGTGCGGGGGTAGGGTCTTCGGGTGCTGCCCCTGCGGTGCCCCCCGGCCCGCCCCTGGCTCTCCTGGGAGAGGAGTCCCCCCTCCCCTCACCTGCTCCTCTCCCAGCCTGACTTGGGGGTCCCCGCTGGAGGCCGCCCTGGGCCCGTGCCCTGAGCACAGGGAGATGGTGGTCTGCTGACCATCCTGCCACCCAGCCCGGCTCTTATGCTTCCTTTATTCCTTAATTTTTAAAAACATACTTTACCGCCCTCGCCGGTGTGGCTCAGTGGATGGAGCGTCGGCCTGCGCACTGAAAGGTTCCGGTTTGGATTCTGGTCAAGGGCATGGACCTTGGTTGCGGGCACATCCTCAGTGGGGAACATGCAGGAGGCAGCTGATCGATGTCTCTCATCGATGTTTCTGACTATCTCTCTCCCTTCCTCTCTGTAAAAAATCAGTAAAATATATTTTATATATATATATATATATATATATATATATATATATATATATATGTGTGTGTGTGTGTGTACTTTTACCGATTTTATAGAGGAAGAGAGAGAGAAACATCGATGATGAGAGAGAATAATGGACCGGCTGCCTCCTGCACGCCCCCCACCAGGGATCCAGCCTGCAGCCTGGGCCGGAGCCCTGACCGGGAATCGAACCCTGACCTCCTGGATCCTGGGCCCAACCCCTGCGCTGGGCCAGGCCTGAGCTGCATTTCCCGTGGGAAAAAGGCAAACCACGTTCAGAGACTGCGGCACGCGCTCCCCGCCCGCGTGCGGCCGGTCCTTCCCGTCCTTGTACTTTCCTGGCGTCGCCTCGAGCACTGCGTCTCTGTGTCTCCGTGTCTCCGTGACCTGGTTTCACGCTTTGCTCGCAGAGACGCACTGGTGGTGGCACTGCCGGCGTGCCGGCCGGTGACATGCCTGGTCCTTAACCAGCACGAACGCCGCCGGGTGACGCTTCTCCTGTCTCCCCGCCACCAGGGCCCACAGGGAAGGAGGCGCAGCCATGGAAGGAGAGGAGGAGGAGGACGGGACCCCCGCGGGCGGCCCGGTGAGTCCTGTGGGGCCAGGGCCTGGGCCTGTGTCCGGGGGGGGGGGGACCTGCGGGGAGGTGGGGCCCTCGCCCCAGAAAGAGCTGGTCCCAGAGCCCACGTCCCACTGCTGACACCCCCGCCTCCCGCCGCCAGCTCCTGGCCAGAATGGGGGGACCCATTCCCCGAGGCCTGACTGGTTCCGAAGGCCTTTCCGGCATTTCCTCCGGCGAGGGCGGGTCACCCCCCCTTTCTCCTCCCCCCCATGGCAGAGGCGGGCAGACAGGCACACCCAGCCGCACTCGCACGAGTGGGGCTGTTGTCCTCGGCCTCGTCCCCTATGAGGGTCAGACCTCGCCTGGCCGGCGGGCTCAGGAGCGAGAGCCGCGGCCTGTGGACCGAAGGGTCCGCCTTTCCCTTCCGGCGAAGGGCACAGGCCCGGGTGGTGGTCTCTGTCCCCGGGAGGGGCAGGCAGGGGCGGACAGGAGGCGGCCCGTCCACGATTCTCTCATCACGGCTGTCTCTGTCCCCCTCCCCTCCGCCCCCCTCTCTCTCTGAGACAATAAACACACAACCAGGAAGGCCTCCCGAACCCTGAGCCTGACATTCCCGGTTTGTTCCTCCCGCCCAGCCCCAGGCACCCATGGAGGAGGAGGAAGAGGACGGAGCTGCTGAGGCTGCAGAAGCCCCCGCTGAGGGAGAAGAGGGGGCAGGGGCAGCTGAGGGAGAAGAGGGGGCAGGGGCAGCTGAGGGAGAGGAGGGGGCAGGGGCAGCTGAGGGAGAGGAGGGGGCAGGGGCAGCTGAGGGAGAAGAGGGGGCAGGGGCTGAGGGAGAAGAGAGGGCAGG